>JAMKCH010084938.1:0-42851 GCA_023653785.1 Ophioderma brevispina | reverse complement strand
TGAAAAAAACCTATTTTTAGAATAATTAATAAAAACCGGAAGTCTAAGTTAAAGGTGCTTGTTCCATTTATGTCTATTGTGTTCGCTCCTTGATATGAGAAGCGGCCGTTGCACAAAACCCCAGTCAAGTTACCGTTGGGAAACAAAGGGCAGTTTTGGTGGTAGAGGCAATAATGCAAAGCTGCAAACCTATTCAATATGGTATATTGATGGTTAACCACTAAAACGTGTTGTTATTTTTTGTTTAATCTTGGGAGAGGAAATTGATTTGGGGTGCAAATGTAGGGACGACAATGAGAAAAAACGGGCTTTCATATGATATCAAACTTGATACTAGTCCGGGTTAAAATCAGGGCGGGTCCCAAAGACGATCGGAACACGCACCTTAATTGAACACATGACAGTAATGCTGGGTTGGAGTTATTGCTGTAGTCTAAGCCTTCACAACAGGGGTCGCATTTTTTCTGAATTTCTGCGTCCAGGACGCTGATTTTGGAAAACTAGCTAATTATGGAACGCACTGAATTATACAATCAGAGGGGGGTTTGGGGGTCCAAAAATTTTCAACTGGACGCAGGCAAAACCACACGTCCATTTTACTATGGGGGAATTCAAAACCTCCTATGTACTTGTTACAGAGATAAACAAATGTGTACCGATCGCAAACCTTAATATTTTTAAAGCGCAAGTTAGTCTCAGCCGATTTCTTTGCCGTACCTGCCAGATATCCATCACACGTTCTTATCACAAAAATGCCTGATGTTGCTGAAGAACTGAGTTAGCCAATCAAAAAATCATTTGCTGACCAAACAATTCCATAAAGTACAGCTTAACCAATTGGCAAACGGCAAACCATTTCTGACAACACATTTTCATGGGACTTACTAAGGAGTTCTGCCTCACAATTGCCTGGAGGGACGTCCGAAATGCCCCGATCCCGGAACCCCACCAGTGATGTTCCGAAACTTTCCTCAAGAATTTCATACTTTAAACTTTCAAAAAAGCAACACCCTGTACTTTGTTGTAGCAATATGTTTTTCTGTTGATTATTTGGCATTTTGAAGAATATTCCACAAGGTAAAATCCATTTTCTTGGCGAGTCTTTCCTCGGGCTAGAGCTAACAGAAAAGTGTAGTTCATGACGGCCTGTGTGAAGCCCTTTGTATGGTATGTTGCCTAAAACAAATGTTGGAACTTGGATGCAAGAAGGTGAGAAAGGCAAACTTTGAAATAACACTTTAAAAAAAAGCCTTGTAAGCATATTATTATTTAGTGAAACTTGTCTTGGCATAAAAAGTTAGTGTCATTCTTTTGCTTCTTTCTTTGTTTGCATGTTTCTGTTACATTGAGTTCTCTTTTGATTTTGTTTGTACAATATTGGGGAGATATTGAGTGACAAGTCGAGATTAGGGGCGGGCCTTTTTGGAGTGAAGGTGCATTAAACTTAAAGGTGCACTCCCCCAACTGCCCATCATCATGGAGTGCACATAGTACACTTCGTCATGAGGGAGTTTTATGCCATGGTTCGAGAACCAACATTTTTACCAATCAATTTAATCACATTTGGACCCCTGTTTTCTGGTGGACCCCCCTTGTTTTCAGACTAAGGTGGGGTTAAGGGGTCCAATGATCTTCACTGGAACCCTTACTTTTACCATGCAGCGCTACCCTGAGTCACAAGCTAGCTAAGCAAATATACCCTGCTTAAAATTACATGAATATCACGCCCCTCAACATTGAAACCAGGGTGTGTTCTTGAATGGACTGAATAACGCTAAACTACAATATGATTAACTATCGGATGCATGCAGTGTGTGGGTTGCTTTGAACTTAAATACCTATGAACACTCCTAGCATTTATAATAAAAAAAGATTGTCACACAGAGTAATGGTAAATTGTCCTCATGATGATTGGAAATTATTTCAAGAACAATTATTTGAAGAGCTTGCCTGATCCCTGAGGTCTGCAACATACCATAAGTATCTTTGATTGGCTCATTACATGTTTAACATTCTTTGATTGGGGGGTTCATTACATGTTATAACATTCTTGATTGGATCATTACATGTTAAAAATTCTTTGATTGGATCATTAAATGTTATAACATTCTTTGATTGGCTTCATTACATGTATAAACATTCTTTGATTGGCTCAGTACATTTATAACATTCTTATTGGCTCATACATGTTATAACATTCTTGATTGGCTCATACATGTTATAACATTCTTTGATTGGCTCTTACATGTTATAAACATTCTTTGATTGGCTCATTACATGTTATAACATTCTTTGATTGGCTCATTACATGTTATACTTCTTTGATTGGCTTATTACAGGTAAACATTCGTTTGATTGGCTCATTACATGTTATAAACATTCTTGATGGTCATTACATGTTAAACATAAGATAACCTTTGAACTAATCTGATAAGACCATATATTTGTATGTCCTTATTATATTCGCATTGTGTAACATACGAATTATTGTGATTGTATGTTAGCCTTCTCCTTCTCCTCTTCTTAAGAGCTTGCATTTTTACATTTTCGCCAAACGCTTTTCCCCAATTACAGCCAAATCAGTCAGGGAGAGAACCATTTGACCCTAGAAACCTATGGGGTGTATAAAGGAGCGGGGGCTCAAAGTCACGGGAGCCGATTTGAAGGGGCATTAGTCGGAACTCTATAAAATTTATCTTCTGCCACAGCATAAAATGCTATGACCACCAGATGTGTCAGAAGAACCACTGAACCCAAGACCCGTCGAGGGTGTACCCAACACAAGATGGGGTCAAAGGTCACATGGGCGATTAAAGAGGGCATTCGTCGGAAATCCATTAAAAACGTATCTTCTACAAACAACCCGTGATGGTGACATGGCTCGTCATGTGACTGAATATTGTTGGGTTCTAGGGGTGTTACATCAGACTTGTGATCAAAGGTCATAAAGGGCGGTCTATTAAAGGGACACTTTCGGTCTGAATTCAAAAATTATTATTGCTATGGGTGCCAAGGGGCATGTTCATGTAACTCATGCATATGAAGCAGCTTGAACCCTTCACCAACGTTGGCTTCCACATGGGGTCAAAGTTCAAAGGTTCCATAAAGGAACTGCGGTCTTAATGCGAAAAAAAAAACAATAAAAAAAAATCCATATTTAACTTTATGTAAGGTCGCATGGTCACGTAACTCATGCATAGGAAGCAGCCTGAGACCCCGTCACCAAACGTGTGCTCAACAGGGGTCCTGTTTTTAAGTTGGGGACCTAAAAAGGTGGATTTGTTGCTTTCTTACTCTTTTAAAACGTGGGAAGAGCGGGGCCTAGCGGTTGGGTTAGGGGTGCTTGCTCTCTGTGGCGCAGATCTATCAAAAACATACGGGTCGACCCCGGTGGGGTCACATTGCTGGGATTTATTCGGGTACTCAATCTGGATTAATCTGTATACGAGCTACTTGATTAACACAGAATACCGCTCTCTCCATGGTTCAAAAACTTGGAATTGGGAATGTGAATCAGTAAAAAGCATCCCGTCCTTCGGAGGGGGGACGTTAAGCGGTCGGGTCTGTGTACAGAGAGTCAACAAACTGTAAATGTACATCGCAGTCAGTGCGAATAAGAGTAGGGTTGTGTAAACCCTGACTGTTCCCAATCAGCCCCAAATGGGCATGTTAGGAGCGTTCGTATCTTGGATACACGCAGCCCCGGATCAGCTTCTCAGTTGATTAAATCCTGGACACCACCACAAAGCCATTACTAATGGACATGTGGACAAGCAAGAAGAGGAAAACAGTTTACATTGCCTGAATTGTTTAGTTTATATTATTTGGACTGAGCGTGGTTTGGTATATGTTTTCCTTGGACAGTGCATTTAATTCAGAGGAAACAAAAAGTTGTGATTTTAATTTGTGCTAATTACTGTAACTCATCAAGCCCAATTAGTCAGGGTGGATCAGTGGCGGAGTAGCAGGTGGCGGAGGAGAACAAGGCGTATAGCATTGGGTTTCAGTCCACTGTCTCACTTATTGATACTTTGTACATGGGTTTTCTTGTTGTTTTGTACGTGATATCAGTTTAGCAAAACAAGTTTAAGCATTAATTGGTTTACGATCTTTAGTAGGTAATTAAAAATGACTAATCCATTTCTAACTATTAATCTATTGTGTGTTCGGACTGACGAATTGTCATTACTTTGTAACTTAATGCAAAAAAATGTAGGCCTACATTATGTTTTAACACCTTTAACTGCACATAAGGGGTTTGCACTTCCGTTATGCATAACGGGGGGGGGGGGGGGGGGGGCACTAGGCACCCCCCTAATATAACCACTTTCCTAAAGGATTTTTAGATGAAATCCCACCACATGTAGAGGCTTAACCTTCAAAGACATCAACAATAAAAAAAAATATAAAAACTGATGAAAGTTGTTCAGTAGAAATTAGGGGCAAAAAATTGATTTTTAATTTGCCTCAAATGTGCGGAAAATGACATAATTTGTTTCTGCATTTTCTACGGCACTGATTCGCCTAGACTTGCTGATTGCTTTAATTGGTGAAGGATGAAATATATTTACATATTAACCACAAATAGAAATATCTCGATGCCATTTTATATTTTTAGGTTTACTGATAATTTACCATAGGTTCTACAGTAAACCGCTATACGATGTCTATTAAATTTATATGAACCATTGGCCTAAACCTAACTTCAAAGAATTTTTTATTAATTTATTTACTTTGTTTATGTCACTAGGTGTAGCATTATGAAAATCAGAATCACAGTAACTCTATTAAGATTTTTAATTTTGTCATGGGTAACTTCCAGTTGTGCATAAGGGGGGCTCCTAGGGACCCATGCTAATTAAACGCAAAAACGACATGATGGATTTGAATTTTTTTGCAACCAATTGCAAGGCAACTAAAAGTAGACAATACAAAAATAAACCAAAATATATTGCAGCGTGATAAAAAATGCCGAACGAAAACAAAAAATGGGGCCCTAGGAACCCCCCTATGCAGTTAAGTGTTAAATCCCATGTCATTATTAAATTATAATTAGTATGTCAAAGGTTAGTTACTTATGCAGCTTTAATTCGAACGAAGTAAGGAATTGAATTAGATCAATAATGATTGTTATTTCATGATGAAACACATACCATGCATGTTATTTGGAACACCCTCATTCTATATGGTGCCCTTTTCCGCATTGCTGTGTAACCGAACAAGATACTTTGAAATTAATTTTAGTATCAAACTATACATTATGTGCTGTAATAAATGGATCATTCACTTACTACGAGTCACCTACATGATATGACTAGACTCTGTTATCTATGCATTGATCACAGCATCAAGTTTACACTATATTGGATCACGCACACCACTCTACATCAGGCCATTGTATGATACGTTCCTTGTTTATTCAGTAACTAATCTGTTTTTGCAACACCTTGGTTACAGCCGACACTACCATTCTCAAAAGCAGAGGTACAATATAATTTTGTTATTAAGTCGTAGCTGTGCAATTCTAATCGTTCTGTGTTTTGTGTTGGGACCCCCCCTGGTAGATGAAATCTGTTTATGTAGTGTGTTGTTAATGCTGGCTGGGTGCATTACACTTAAATCCAAATGATTTGTCACACATACCAATTTGCTTAATCATGTTAAACATCAAAGAATTGTTAATTTGACTGTGATTTTCCTATAAATTCTCCACACTATTTCTTGACCCCTTACAACTACAAGTAGAATAGCTTTCAATAAGTTTAATGGCTGTTGGCACTTAAGTTAATTATATTAAACCATTTGTCAAAATATTGCATTTAAGGAACCGCCCTATGGGAGATCCTCATTTGATCATTAGCAATCCACCCCATAGTAATAGCACGTCGTCTTTCGAAATCGCGATTCCTTCGGATTTTTCACCAGCATCAGGTGGGAGAAAATGGGGTTACTCGACCATCCGGATCTATTCCTAGATCTGTCTTCAACCACACCCCCGATCAATATTTCAAGATGTGGTACCTGTGAAAAGTCTGACTACGTCCTGATCAACTATATGGTGGCATCACTTTCCATTTCTAATTCACAACGCCAACCAGGAACTTAATCACCCTCTTCCGTAATTTTATCATCGCGAGGCAGATACCTAAATTGTTCATGATCTTATTCTTGAACAGCCCCCTGGGCAATAGTATACATCATTGAAATGACATTGATGGTACTTGGAATGCTTTTGTCGATACGTTTTTCCGTTGCGTCGTCGCAGCGATACCCAGTGTTACCAGGCGTTCTAGATCCAAACCATGGGTCCACTTTCTGACTTACAATCTGATTTCTAAAAACATCAGGCCTTCAAGAGGGGCTAACGCTTCTGACAGCACCTCCCTTGGAGTAAATAGCATATCTTCGGATAAAAGTAAAAAATATCTAAATCGAAAATCGGTCATGACCATTGGTCTGAATCTGGTTTACATATGAAAACCATGAAGCTGTTCTTGTTGGAGCGTGTGTCAAGTCATCCCCTGGCCCCTCAGCAACCTGAAAATTTATCTTTAGATATTGAGATCCACATGCAACCGATCCAGCTAAATTTGCCCGAGGGATTTAACGATCTTTTTTGCCAGTTGATTGTTTTTACATGTCTGAGATTCTGTAGAATTTTCGCAATCCTCCTATAGCTTGAAGTCCATAAATTCCTTTCATGTCATTTATCCTGATATGGGTCTAAACAGAAGAAAAAAATAGCTGCAGATATGCAGTCTGGCCGCGTAATTTTCGTACCAGCATTCTGAGATGTGTGCTCACAACATAGCCCCTGTTCTTGCGCGCATTTATAATATCTCTGTTGCAATCCTGGTAAGCTGCCTATGGGTTGGAAAACTGCTCATATAGTCCCCGTTTACAAAAAGGGGATCGCTCAACATTACCTAACTATCGACCATTGCATTAAACCTCCATCGTGTTAAAATGCCTGGAAGGTCTGTGTCGGTGAAGAGCTCCGAAATCATCTTCTAGCAAATGGCTTTTGTTTGAAAATCAGCACGTTTTCTCTCCAGGGAAACATGTACCTACGCTCTTTGTGAGGCTACCACAAATGCTTGAGCCCTCGATCATCGATCCACCCCAACTGCTCGTATCGATCTACTTCAGTTGACTATAGCCGTGCTTTTAACTCAATTTCGCACCAGGTGCTTATTAAGAAGCGCATAAACCTACGGTATTCGTGGATCTTTACTGCAATGGTAACGTCTTTCCTTACTGGCCGTCGCCAACGGTTATGGTTTCGCGGTGCGAGTTCTGAGTGACTGATGTTCTCTCCGGGTCCCCCAGGGACCGTTTTGGACCGCTTTTGTTTAATATATATGTAAATGACCGCCCCTCGCAATCTGAAGTCTACAGTTTACGCATATCTGATGATACGCACTTTTATAGATATAAAAAACAGCCGTGACACTTCCATTTTGGGCAATCGGATCAGACCAATAAACGTGGTCTAACAACAATGCTCTCCAACTAAACCCATCTAAATGCCAGTCATGTGATTAACCACGACGCAAGTCAAACCGGTTCCGTCAAACAGTGTGCATAATACTGTGTTGATCATCTGACAATCTTCGGCTTTTAGGGGTGACGGTATCCAGTGATCTTTCCTGGAATTGTCACGTAAATAACATTGTTTAAAAAGGTGCAATAAACTGCTTCGGTTTTATTTAGAGTTGTGCGGGTATAAGAACTCTTATGTTTTGCTCAACTTACCAGACCTCATTTTGCCTCATTCCTTGATAATTGTTCTCCAGTTTGGAATGTATATAAGAAGTTGCAATTGGAAAAATTGGAACAAATTCAGCATCGTGCTACTCTAGGATGATTCTTTGTCAACTCAGGGGGGAGCAATCATATATGAAAATAAATTAAAACTTTAAAACTAGAAGGACTTAACTTAACATTTCTTTGCTTGTTCTTGTTTAAAATAATGCTAGTCTGTTTCAAGTTTGCAGGCGGTGTGTCAATACTAGAAAGGAGGAGGCGTTACCTTTCAGGCATTCGATCACCCCAAAAACAGATTCGATTAAAATACTACTATACTACTGCCTTTGAGTTAACTTCTCAGTGCATGGTCTGCTATTCCTCCAACTACAGAGACTCCTTCCTCAGCTGTAGCAAATCTGTTTTTTAAATCTAATATTGAAGTCCCATTTTAAGGAACATGATGAAATTATACTATAGTTTTTTTAATGCTCTTAATACTAAATTTTTATGGCTTGTACATAGTGTGTGAGTGTTGTGTATTGTAGGTGTGTGTGGGCATGTGCTTTTATGTATTTTAAATCTATATGTTGTGTGTTTGTATGGTCGTGTGTGTGGGTGGTGTGTGTGTGTGTGTCATACTTTTTTTTCTTTGTAGTGTCGTTGAGTGGAGCACTGCACCCTGTGTGACAAGCGCTTCTTGTGGCTGTTCAGTGCTCCCTGGCTTCTCATCAAGACCTCATTTTATGCTATGTTTCTATTTTGTTGTGAATATCCATTATAATAAAAATAAATCAATTATCACTGTAGTTTAATGGGACAACTGATAACTGATTGGCATTTTTTCCCTAATTTAGCTTGTTGCACCCTGTATATATTATGAGTCGCCCTGTATAATGATGCAATTGTATTGTTTCTGAAAATCTTTAGAGTACATGCTCTCAGAATATATATATAATATTGGGTTAAATGTTAAACTGTTGAAGTTGTAGTATCAAACCTGTAAAACCAATCATAACTTGCTTTAAAAATTAACATGGCAACGCATTGTGCCAACTTAAAAAACATAACCATGGGGTTCCCAAGGTCATTAGGGCACTTCCTCCGGTTTTAATGTGAAAACTCTTCAAAAGATCGTATTTGTGCTCTAGTACCGTTGTGTGTCTGTGAATTATGCATATGAAGCAGCGTTAGACCCCTCAAAATTTGTGCTCGGCCTGGGGTTAAAGGTCATTAAGGGAGCACTTCCGTCTTAAAGGTGGATGGCCCGTTTAAAGGTATGAAAGTTTTGCAATCTTGCTTGATTGGCCTTCATCACTCCAAAGCCCCATCTGTAAAGTTTCGCCTCGATATTTCAAATCCGTTTTGGATGCGAGAGCTAAACCCGTGCTTTTGTAAGCCCCATGAGTCTCTATAAATTAATATTGGTCGACCAAAATGGGGCACGTTTTCGCTCATAACTTCCACACACAAACATCCTTTGGCTCCTAAGATTTCACAGGGTAAATAAGAAAAATAGTACCTTTCTTCTGATCCAAAATTTGACCACTTCCGGTAAAATCTGGGGCTTCTGGGGACGAGGCCTATTTGCGATTCGGGGCCATGGACCTTTAATGTGAAAAATCTTCAAAAATTCATATCCCCATTCTTAAGGTAGCATGGTAATGTGACACACGCATCCGAACAGGCATTTTCAGATCCTTCAAAATTGTGCTCGGCGTTGGGTTAAAGGTCCATTAAGGGGGAACTTCTGGTTAAAAACCACGACATAAAGGTGTTTCCTGCATGGCACACACATGCGAATATACCGTGTTTGCTAAACACAACTGTGCGTCTAGTTGGAATCTTTTGCTTAAGTGTCCTCTGTATCCTCCAGTAGATGGATATTTTATAGTGTATTATAGTTAAATCAGTCGTTGATTTTTGAAAATCATTATCACATTTCTTTGATTTTTGAAATCACCTCTTTGCTTTTTTAAATTAAATCACTTATTTGTTTTTGTTTCCAAATATGAGAAAAGAAAGCACATGGAAGAACATGGTATTTTGGAAGAAGACGTTGATCCACATAGAGCTGGCAGTAGCTAAGTTTCCTAGGCAAAGTGAGTCGCTTTTTGAAACCAGAGTGGTGACAGAGTGCATGTCTTGTTGTCATAACTGTAAAGTTGTCCAGCTTTGTCCATATTAGGGTTAGCGGTTTTGGATAGCTTGCCAACTAAATTTGTGTATAATGATTTTTTTTTTTTAATTTCATTATTTTATTACTGTTTTTTTGTTATTTGTGTGGTTTTGTATCAATGCATATCTTTATGTGGTGTGTGTGTAAAGTCTCAAGAAATACCAAATGTATGGTTTAATGAAGCCCAATTCTGGAAGTAACTATATCTTAACACTTATATTGCCGCTTGTATACGCTGTATATGGATATATGTGATGCAATCTTGGAAAATTCCCGCCACATGGTGGGAATTTATATTTTGAGTTTTTCTATCACTGCAAAGTTTGAAATATAAAAGTTTCCATAACTGTTTATTCTTTCTTCTATGATATTACATATCAAAAGTTATGCCTTATACAATCTGACAAAATAAACATAACAGATTTTAAGGGTAAATTTTTTTTTTTTTTTTTTTTTTTTTCTTCTTTAGTTTTTTCAAAATGTCCCTGCGCACATGTGTCGGGTTTTTTCGATATACAAACCTCACATGTATGTGTGATTGTGGTGTGTTGTATTTGTCCTCTTGTCAACATTTTGACAAAAAGGTGAACCTTGATCACGATGCAAAGTCCCCGAATTTGATGCAAACCATGTGCAGTGGAGTAGTCGGTGACAACAAGTATTACCCTTCGCCGAGTGTTGATCGAAACATGTGAAACGTGCATATTAATGAGCTCATTTGCATATATGTTTTGAATAGCAGCCCACAGATATTCTTTGAATATAGTGAGCACAGAGGCGAAAACGGCCAAATTCTAGTTTTGAGCTGCACAAGAAGTTTCCAAATTTGTGGGTATTCTAAAAAATCGTTTTGTTTTTTTCCAGATATTTGGTGTGATACCATGAGTACAATAATTAACTAATCTGATTGTTTTTGTAGGTACGTGAGAGAGTAATGGCTCGCTTCAGAGCAGCACAACATCAGTATTCACTCCCGATGTAGTCAATGGAAGACAAAGTCCAGATGTAAGGTTAGTATCACATAGATGTAATACTGTGGAGGGAAAACCAGTGCCAGTAGTACACTTCCATAAATGTAATTGAACTGCCATGTAAAGATATTGTAAATTGTAACATTTTATAATTGTGTTTTTTCACCAAATTACAGCCTTTCTTAAAACTGTGCCAACATAATTTGCTGTCAAAATTGGGTCACTGTTATTTTATAAGCAAAGCAGATAATATGGTATAATATAAATGGTTCAAAATTAAGTTTTGTATGAATTGCATTTTAGTATGTGAGCTCCATCATACTGCGACTTATTGAGCCTAAGAGGCCTCTGAGACCAGTACGCAAGGAACGAAGACAGTGGACTGCACAGAACTTGAGTGGGCTACAGGTTAACCTACTCATAAACGTTGAACGTGCAATAGAGATTCCCATCAGGAAGTCTGCTGCCAGGTAAGGAGTCATGTAACCTCTTACACACTGATACGAGTTAGTTTCAGCTTCCAGTACCTTAGACTGTTGGACAAACCAATTAATGTGCAACCATCTGCTAGCCTGACTTCTGATTTACAAACAGTTAGGGATTAAGCTGTACCCTTGTCAATCAAGCAATTAGCAAAGTTAAAGTCGATGACAAAAACACATCCAATTATCCTGTTTACTTCGATTACAAAATCGATTATTGTCAACGGACACTAGACAAAAGCATACACTGCGTTATTCAGGTTAACCTATGCTGATGTATTTGTTTTCATCAGTTTATATTTTTATTGATTTGAATGTCAAGTGGCATTTCAAGAAAAGTAGACCAAGTTTCCCAAATATTTATTTCAGCAAGCCAAAATTGTATGCCATTGATAGCTTTGTGTCCATCTGCCCCCAAAGTGCCGCAGCACAAGGGGATTACTTTGATAGTGTGTGTCTGTCCGTGGTAAAAATGTTAACCTAAAAATAATTGCACACTTTTGCCACATATGTCGCCTTTTACTGGGACACTGGGTTTGTAATGGTCTATGGGTAGTCCCTATTTTGGTGACGTCATATGACATTTGTCCCCATTCACAAAACCATGACGGCAGATGACGTACATGCATTCTGTGAAGTGTATTTTTTTCTAATATGGCTTGACATCCCATTGCATGCCATCTAATATTACATGAATGTTGTTTTGAAAAAGATTGTATTCTATTTGTTTTCATTACAGGCAAGATCAAACCAGCAGCCACACTGAAGTTAAAGTTCTATTTGTGTCACTTCAAATATTCAAATGAACCAATAAGACACTATTGTCAAACATTTTGCCATTATGTGTTTGCCTCAAATTTACCCTTCGGCTGTTTTTTTTTTATTTGTGAGCTGCATGCTATAGCTGAAAGGAATGAATTGGCAAAAACATAAACCTTAATCTTCTATACTTTGAAATCAGATACTCTCCTTCTCCCCTTAGCTTGGATGAATTAAGAGGTTGTCAAGATTTTTTAAAAGTCCTCTAGGGTCATTTGGGGTCTCAATGCTGAACAAATAATATCTTGTATATACTTTAAAAGCTTGAAAGGGTTTGGATAAATTGAAAGGAATATCCTGGTGCAGTACATAAGCGGTCACAAAATTGAAGGTCAGTGTCAGAAGGTCCATTTTGGGTCATTTTTAAATATTACTCCACAACTGCGAAGGTTTTTTTAAAGAGATAGTTCATCTTTTTCGGTTCAAAGGTCCATCTAAAGGCTTCTGGAGGTCATTGGAACAATTTTAACAAGATACAAATGTTCATTGTTTGTTTTTCCCCTGACAGAGTTTAGGTGCGCCTTGTGGAGGTTTTCTTCAGCAGAACGATATCAACAAGACCAGTGTAGCAGAGGGACCCAATCCTAACTTGAATGAGGAACTCAGGTGCCATTTCAGTAAGTCACAGTAATCATTGTATATATATCTCTATTAACTCTATACCAGGACCTGAGCCTACAGTAGCGTAGCCTCAAATTCGCGTCAAGGTGTTCCAGTGAAGCTGGACCATTGCTAAAGCTAGTAAGACATAAGCAAGTTTGGCCGGAACCTGCCCTTGGTTTCTAGACATAATGTCTTGCCTCTAGGCTGTTTTTCACTGAAAATGTAACCCAATATCGGCTGGTCTGCCCATCAAAAGTGTGTTTGGATTCATGTGACAAGCTGGCCAATCTTTACCACCGCTAAAATCAATTGGTGTGCGAGGCCTGGAAATTGCCTAGCACGGTTCTAGGTAAAGTTTAACCAAAAAATCCACCCGGGGGGGTGTTTTAAAATCCCATCTGAGCTTCCCTCAAATGAAGGACCACAGCCTTGGTTTGTTGTAGGACCATCCTTTGCGCACATTTTTAGTGAAAAAATGAACTGTAGTTGTTGTTGTTGACTTTCCTATTTCAAAAATTTCTTAAGATATAACATGCCCAAGCCGCATTGGGCAGAATAGCCACTTTCATATAAACCAAGAAAAACCCCCAAAATAAAAAAATGTGTTTGGTATGATTTTTTTTTTTTGAGTGTTTTTAAATTAAGCCTAGTTTTAGCAAATTTGGGGAACTTCCTGAGATTATTATGTCATTTGATGTTATGAATAGAAATATTGGTAACTTAACTTGGTATCAATAGAAAGATGAGACAATAAGCCTCTGCATTGGATACAAATATATCTCACCGATATGGCTGTTTTTCCTTTGCACATAATGGGGGGCTTGCCAACAACCCACAGATTTCTATTTATAACACTAGATAGCAAAACGCCAGCCTCAAAAGCCGTAACCAATCTTTTCCCTCACGCGTACTTATTTCCATAGCGTGTTGTACCACTTTATTCATATATTCATGCATTTGCCTAGCTGGTGTACCAATTTATTCATATCTCAGCATTTTGCATAGAACGATTACCGTTTCCAGGCCACAGGTTACGCGCATTGCGCGTTCGATTTCGGCAAGTTTCGAATGGCTGACCGTAATGATAGTCATATTTTCAAACACGGTTACGGTGGCTACGGTGGGCGCCTATGCTCAACACGGGGCGGTCTGCAATTCTTTTCTATATCTATGGCAAAACCCCACTGCTTGGTTAGACATTTTTACAGAAAATAGGTGCCCAACACTTTGTAGAGATCAAATACAGTCACTAGACCAATATTTACTCATCGACTTTTGATCAGTGCTTCTGTCAGAGAATTTACATAATTGTTATGGTGATGGTTGCTATGCTATCAGTGTCAGGCTGTCTTTACAACACTCTCTAACCAACCATCTCGTTCATGTATGTGTACGAATGTTGCACTTTACAACAAAGAATTAAATCTGGACAGTCCACAATTTACTTTGTTTCATGTGTGCATACTTTTGTCGACTGGGGAAGATTATACACTTGAAATCTCATCCAGTCCATGTAGGCCACCCATAATTTTAATATAGAAGGCAAAATGCAATGTAATTAAGATAAATTGAGTTAAAACAATTTTAAAAAAATCAAATTTAGAACTTTATTGAAAAGCCAGAATCGCCATTGTAACTTCCAGTAAAATTTATGATGCCTACCATTTAGCCATCAATATTCAGAAAATTGCCTTTTTGTACTTTCAAAAATTATTCTATAAATATTTTAAGATTAAAAATGGAACAATATTTAACCTTTATCTAAATGAATTCTTGTCATATAATTGTGTTGCTTATTGCTGAATAATTATAAAACAATTATCAAACACCAATCTTGATAATTCAAAGTCAGGAGTCCCAAAAAGTGCCAAAACTTCCCACAATGCATTGCATATTTGGATTGAATGATTAGCTTTTGTTACAAGATTGTATTTTTGACTATTTTGTTGACCGAGCACCCACTAATGCTACCCACCATCTACACTACAAGGTGTCAAAGACATCATCTATTTCAACCTCTTTGATGAGTGTGTCATATACATGCCTTCAAGATGAGCGAGACAAGGCCAACAAGAATCCTCAAATGATGGAGAGAAGGTGGCTGGGCAGTATACCTATCCGTTCTCAACTGTTTACTTTCAAAATAAGGGTAAAGGATATAGGGTGTTTCCTCAGGGTCATTCTTTGTTTTGACAGAGCATTTTGGAGATACCCTGCATCAATATGCCATGTCAGCAATTGGCCTCCACATGAGCGCTTTTACAAAGATTATTTGGACATTTTATCTTTTATTTATCATGATGGAGGAAATAATAGCTCCATGTACAAAATGTAAAATATTTTTTTTCTTTAATTTGTTGTTAAGAAGAGTAATATCTTTTCAGTGGACATAGTAGAAAGCATAACAAATTTAATTTGATATGATAGCAGGGACTGTAGTGTATAAGAGTGTGCGCTTTCCCTGATAAAAATTGTGAATTTTTTGCACACAGGTACTTTAGGCATTGATAATCCATAAAATTGATTGGGAAGCACTTGCCACCCCTCCTTAATGGCCCTCAGCTTTGGATGTCAAGGTTATGTACACGGTCAAAATGTAAAATGTTCTGAATGTGGTTAAAGAGCATACCATGTGGTTTGTCTGGTCCAAGATTCAAAAAGGTATATTTTACACTATCTATGGCTTATCGTTCCGGAGTTATGGGGTAAAAAACTGTAAAAATGGTGAAAAGTCAATTTTGTTTGGTACATGGGTCAAACGTTAAACGTTGCTTTGAATCAGTTAATATGTGGTGCAAATTGTTTCCTCCCTAGCTTAAAGGATTGAAATAAGGAAAGGTTTGCCTTATCTGTTATCCTAATTATTTTTCACGTTACCCACAAAATAGTTCACATGTCAATAAAATCCATGCCTGGCAATAGCTGTTGGCTTTATTCGCCATTTTGGTTAATAACCAACATATAATAGTAAAACTATTCCTATATCTCATTCTATGAGCTAAACCACCATTTGAACCACATTTTACAAAAATTGGAGCAACTTTTAATTTTTGACCCCTGTACAAACCAAAAATTTACTTTGTTTAACCATTTTTAAGATTTTTAGAACACCGCCCTAATTCCTAACTATAAGTCACAGGTAGTATAAACTATACCTTTTTTGAATCCTTTTAACCAGACAGACATCAGGTGTGCTTTTGTCACACAATTGGAAAGTTTAAAAATGTTACCCCCTGGTACCTTGGAATCCAGCTGGGGTCCATTAAGTGGGGTTATGGCAAGTCTTCCATCAATTTTTTTTATTACAATGTAGTAATACTTGTGTACCAAAATTCACAATTTTATCCTTATTGCCACTCACATAAGATCTGTTCACTACGTCCCCCACTATGAAATAAGTAGTACATTAAGTGATTACTAGAAATGCCAAGACTTGTTTCAATTTCATGTTGCCAGGTTTCAAGGCACTTTCCCCTGAATACCATCGTGTTTGCTAGATTATGCCCGTAGTCCTGACAGCATAACCCGTATCCAGGCAACCAGAACCAATGCCACTACCTTCTCTATTCATTACCATTGAGCCGCCTCTAACTCCACCAGAACCACTAAAGAAAGGTAATTTTTATTTGTCATTGTTTCAATAATTTATTTTGTTGATCTTCTTACCAGTTAATTCAATCCAAACTTTTGTTCTGTAGCATGGTTAATAATCTTGGCGTAAAAATTGTTAATATTGGTTTCACCACAGTCCTAACATAATCCTAACCTCATCAATCACTTTAAACTAAAAAACAAAAATTTACAATATCTTGTAAAGAAAACTCATCTTGAGTCATCAAAGATGTGCGCCTAGCCCAAACCAGCCAAGGTGGTGTTCTGACAGCTACTGAAATCTCATTTATTATACAAACCAAAGAAAACAAAAAACATCAATGGTGACAAAGTTTTGATTCACAGATTTCAATATTATTTCCACTAACTACATCCTTGTAAATTTTCGTAAGTTCCTTGTTGAGTCGAAAGATTCTTTTTCTTAAAATACTAGAGGGTATTAAAATCCTTCCCCCCAGACTATTTTTTGGTTTCAGCACCAATATGAAATTTTTTAAAGATCTTATATATTAATACTCATCATACTCATAACCCATGTTTCTTTCAAGTGTACTTATTCTATTCTATTAACTAGACGGTCCGTAAAAGTTTGCAATCAGAAAGAGATCTCATCTTTTTTACTTAAGCCTAGTCTACTCACACCCTTGAAATTTGTGCATGCACGATGAGCACAAAACAGGGGTCGTAGATTTGTTAAGATGAATCTGTACTGATTTTGGTAATTTTGGGGATGGTGTTGAAGTTTCGATTTCAACATAAATTCAGACTTTCTGATGCACTTCCATGTTGATTTAAAAATATGGTTTAAAGAATCACAGATATCCAATTTCATTAATTTTTATCCTAATTTTGGTCCAAATTTTGGTATAAAATGGCCATAAATTTGAACAAATATCATTCCACCCATTTTCTCTTTTACTGTGCAGAAAAATGATACCATAATTGCTATCTAAGCATATAAAATAAAGAAACGCTTAAGCAAGGTTTATTAGCTTCCGCTTCTATAGGTATATCGAAATGAATAATGTGCTGAAAAATGGCCAAAACTGGGCAATTAAATAAGTTAATAATTTACATTTCCTAGCAACGTTGCTACATTCAATCCCACCCCACCCCACCAAATTAAAAGGTTTTTGTGGCTTTTTGGATGTACCCTCTTGAGAGTAAAAAATCATAACAAAATACAACCAACTTTTGCTTTTCACGGACTACAAACCCATTTGAATGATATACTTATAAACAAACTGGAATACAGAATGACTTACTCTAGTCTTGCTCCACAAACTTTTTGACTGTGTCAGAGCAGCAGGGTTATTGTCTTCCGTGTTTTTGTGTTTGAAATTTTCTAATTGTTTTCTTCTCTCATTTTTGACATAGTAGCCTACTTTTCCAATTTGCACACATGACCAGTTTTTCTAATTTTTTTCTTTCTGAATTTTGGGGACCTTGCAACTTTCAATACCTCCTATTTTTTCTGCCTGAACTTTGTTCGGCAGATACTTATTAATCACTTTTCTGCTGTCTGTCCGTCTGTCTGTCTGGCTGTCTGTCATGCTGATTGTGTTCCTGACGTCCGTGTTCACGGGCTTGTGCACATTATCTGGATTCGTAAGGGCTTGATGAGTAACTTGGTGGAAAGAAGCGGGCCACGAGTTCTCGACCTGATTAGATTTTGGGCGTAAAATTGCAAATTAAGTATCTAATTTGCATAATTAACGAAAATTTTCCCGCACGGCTTGTGTACACTTTCTGGAGTTCCGTAAGGCTATGATTATTTAACTTGGTGGATGGGAGCGGCTGGAGAGTTCTCGAACTGCTTAGATTTCGGGCGTATTTCCGGCAATTAAGTATCAAATGATCATTAATATGCAAAAAACAGCGTATTGCTATAATTTTGAAACGGTACATTTGGATACGGAAAAGTCCTTCACTGCATGAAAGCTTATAATGGTTGCCGCCTCTTTTTTGCATTTGAACCTTGTGTGATACACACGGCTTAGGTATGCAAATAGCTAATTAAATATGCTTAATGACTGTATCTCTGAACCGTACATCGGATAGGCCAAATTCCCTTCGCTGCATGAAAGAATACTAGGCCATGCATCTTTTGGGGAATCATAATTGGGTCAAAGTGCATGTGGGGGCCCGATTAAAGGGGCATTTTTTGATACAATTGATCTAATTAAATATGCAGAATGGTTGTATCACTGAAATTGTACATGGGATATGCAAAAATTCTTCGCTACATGAGACTTCCTATGCCGTACATCTTTTGTAAGGAATCACATTGCGGTCAAAATGCATGTCGCCACTAAAGTGGATTTCTTTAATTCTTTGATTAATTTTAAAATGCAACTCATGCAAAGCTTTGTCCATTCAAACCAATTTACTCAGGTTGTCAATGGTCATGTGAAATACTACACCTTCAAAAGAATTTGATTCAGAGTTGTTTACCTTACAATAAATTAGGTTAGCATGTTTTTATTTGGCATTATATGACTGTGTGTGATTTGGTGGTGAAAACGGTGTACAAAAGAACTTATCACAGGGGGAGTAACACCACACAAAGGTATAACATCATATAGCTAGATCAGTGCCCTTTTTTCATTGAAATGATTTTTCTAGTTCTGGTCAGGGGGGGGTAGGACATGCCAAACCTAACAGCAACAGCAAATTCAAAATGGCATCAACTTCCTGGTGCTCTAGTCTGTTTTCAAAGACTTAACGGTAGGGGGTGTGGTGGGTTTGGGTCTGGAAAAACTGTTTGGTTTGGTGGTGATGAGGGCGCTATTCTGCATATCGACGGTTACACACAGACTTACTAAAGACTAGGCTGGTCACGAATATTTAATAAATCTAAATGACGTTATTGGAATTACCCTATTTTGCAGTGGGGTTTAATCCACTAACCCCGACGGATTTGATTCAATAATTTTTCCTTAATTTATCATGATATTACTACTATCGTTGACAAAGGTTTCAAAGATGATTTTTTTAATGGCACTGGACCGAGGCTGCCTTAGTAATTGCACGTAGCAGTTTCCCCAAATTAACCGTTTGGAAATCCCCAATTGCCCAAATCGAGCAGATGTGTCCAACCCCCCCTGGTTGTCGGTTCAGTCTTTTGGGTTGCCAGCCTGTTTACACAACATTCCCTTGGAAAATTGAAAATACGCAAAATTGTGCATTTCAAAATCACCACACCGCTTTCTGGACCCCCTAGGCGACTCAAATTTAAATGTGGCAATGATTTTTTCAAAATAGTGTTGCCACTTGAATAAATTTTCATATTTTTAACTAAATTTAGTGAATTTTAGGGATTTTTTTGCATGACTTTTCATGATTAATAATCTCTACATCTGGAAAATGTTGTGACCCCTGGGGTGGTGTCAAATGAAGAGCAGGAAATCAAGAATACAATAAAGCACACCGGGTTGCTACTCCTAACCATCCTTGGTTAGATTATGTTGGGGACATTTCACGATAATTCTCCCAAACTGAAGATGTTGTTACCTCTATGGTGGTATCAATGAAAGAGTGAGACATATAGAATACGATATGCAACGCGGGGTCTACTCCTAAACTCGCTTACTTGTCTCATGTGGGGTTAGGGACTTTTCAAGATTAATATCTCACACACGGAAAAATGTTTGTGACCCCTAGGGTGGTGTCACATGTAAGAGTGAGAGATTTATAGAATACTATCAAATGCAACCCGTGGGTGCTACTCCGAACATCTTAGTTATCCTCTTGTTGAGGACTTCTCATTGCTTAATATCTCCACAATGAAATGTTGTGACCCCTGGGTGGTGTCAAATGAAAGAGTCAGGCATGTAAAGAATACTATCAATGCAAAACCAGGGTGCTACTCCTAAACATCTCCGACTTATGCTCGTGGGGAGGGATTTCAACTTGCAAGATTAATATCTTCCACAATGGAAAATGTTTGACCCCCGGTTGGGGTCATGAAATAGGGGGAATTAAACTATTAGAAATTGGAGTTTATCTGCTTGCACAACTTTTGGGGACACCTGGACTTCGGACAGTTTGCACTCTTGTGTGCTGCTTTTTTGTCTTACAATTAAGCGCGAAAGCAGGCGAGACTTGTTGGTTCGAGAACGCCTTGTACAATTTTGCTGATATGTTGATAGTCCCAATGCTTCTTTTAAAATAATTATGGTTACCCATTAGTTTTAAAGGCAGTGTCAGCAATTTGCCAAATCTGAAAAATCATCACAATTAGAGTTTTTTGGATGTTTTATAACAAGTAAAGCTATCATAACATACCTGTAAGTGCTAAGACTGAAGCAACTTATAAAGACAAAATTGATTTTAGTCCATTATTGTCTGTAATGGCCACACCATAACCTTCCACACCACAACCGCGTAATTCATGGAAGATTCATATCTTTGAACACTGCTGTTTTCCTTCCTTTTGTCAGTTTTTATTTGGAAAAAAACAACCCATCTCAATTTTACAGACTTTCCCTTCACCACTTTTAGACTACTTTGGCAATTTTGAATATTTTTTACTCTTTTGTCGGTGGATCACTGAAGTGGAGTGGAGGGAACTAGTGTTGACGCATATTCATTGACTGTCTTTGCACTCAATTTGGCTGCTCATAATTATGAGTCATTCCATAATTCCTGCATTTGGGTTGCAGTGATTGCATTGCCCAAACTGGCAGTTTTCTTACCCGAAAACTGCATCTCTGACTGCAATAAAGAAAAATGATTTAGTTGTCATTTTGTGCAATTCCGTGAGACCGTCGGAGAGCAGAGCATCATGGTACCTTTTTTAAATCAATCCAAGCATTTTCTTTTGACCCCTGTATTATGGAGTCCCCCCCTGGAGTCCGCCCACACTTTCAGGAGGCACCCCCACTAAATTTATTCATAACCTTCGATAGAAGACAAATCCACTGAGAAAGATGCTCTGCGCTCCACGGTCACGGAATTGCCCCAAATGACCCAACTAGAGTGATAAATTTTGCATTGCAATGTGGACCTTTATTGAGTGGTCAACAGTGGCCTTGATTCCACACCCCTTACTTCTGTTGTATTTATATGCGGTGCAGCCGCATGATATACGGCCTTCTCTCGATGTTCTTCTTTCTGTCTTCTTTGTTTGTACCATGCTTAAAATGCTACGAGTAGCCAGATGCTTGTCAGATGTACGATAATCGGCACAGACCCCTGACCCAAGGTTATACAGGGTGTTCACAGTTTGACCAGAGGGGTCACGTAGGGTCAACCTCGGTCTTGTCGCGCAACACCCTTTTACCTACTTCTCCCACAGTTTACATGTCTATCGACGTCATTCGGTCACAGTGATTTGCCAGATGCTGGCCATATGGCTTGTTCACAGATTTGAATCCAAATTCATTTAGGGGCCAAAAAGGGGCAGCCTCTCTAATCCCTCTTAATATTTCACAAATGCTACTAGTGTTACACAATTAACGTGATCTTGACCATACTTCTTCAGAATAACTCCTGACCCAAGTGCCACACATTGTGTTGACAATTGGAGTCAAAGGGCACACAAGGGTCATTAGAGGTCAGTTTGCTCTTACCCCTTTTTGCTGTTTCTGCACAAATCATTGCTATAATCACTAGACTTGGTAAAAGACCGCTGACCCAAGGCCCCATATGAGGTGTACACGATTGGGGTCAAAGGTCCCGTAGGGTCATTACAGTTCAAGTCGCTCTTACCCTCCTTTTTGCTTTTTCTGCCACAAATCAATTGCGATAATCACTAGACTTGGTTCAGAAGAATCCACTGACCTAAGGGCCCATATGGTTTTCACAGAGTTGGGTCAGAGTCACCTGGGCCGTAAAGTTGCATTCCTTTGAAAATATTGAAAGACCTCACACCAGATCAAGTGCTATAATCACCGGACTTGGTCAGAAAATTGATGACCAACCCTTATCATGTGTACATAGATGGGGGTCAAAGGTCCAGGGACCAGTCACCGCATGATATCTCGTGCTTTCTAAAGCCCAATCGATGCCTAGTCTATCCTTCATTCTGTTGATTACTTCTACCTTTGAGATGATTTCATACTGTAATTGTCCTTCTCTTTTCAGTTTGAATCTAACGCGAAGAAAAGTACGTGCATATGCTGAGAATTACCAAAAACCTCACTGCTGCTAAATTCCCCAACCGTGAAGTGACCACAGCAGTGATGGCATCAACGGCAAGTCGGTGTTTGTCACTCGGTATTTCCGATCAATCAAACCTCCCGTATCCCTGATGGAGAAGCCAACAACCCTCTCAGAGTTGCTGTCAGTGGGATATTCAGTTGAATGTGATAGTTTTACAATGTCATCTCCAAGGTAAAATGAAGATGCATTGTGAAGATTCACACGATAATGGTTTTAAACATTCTTAATCAGCTGTGAAAATGTAAGCAATTTCATTGGCTGAGGCCAGGGTTCAATTCGATTAATTGAACCCCAAGTAGTAAGCGATGCGTATGAAGTTAGTTTGGAGTTTGAAGCGCTTGCGTCATATCGCGTTGCCTACTTTCGCGCGCGCTGCCAACGTGTGTCTCGTTGCGTAAGAGTGCATTTCAAGGGTTGTTCGATTGTTGTCATGGGTGGTGGCAGTCCTTTCTTGGTGTATTTAAGCAATAAAGTATAGAGGAAATTGGGTTAAAGATGACCTTAAATGATAAAGCTGTTGTAAGAATGAGAATAAAGGTATGATTTTGGGAACCGGTACTCTCTTTACGCGAATTGAATCCGGCGACACAATTATTGGTGCGTGGAAGAACTCGGCCTCCGGCAGTTCATCCACTTAAAATAATGGTATCGCCTTGGTTCAATTCGTCGTAAGTTAATAAAGAGAGTACCAGTTCCAAAATCATACCTTTATCTCTAAATTTAAAGGTATTAAGTGTATGCAACAATTCTTTTTGGCTTCATCAAGATAGCACATTAGAAAAGTAACATGAATCATGATATAAGCATGTTTTTAAACCATTTACAGTTCATACTTAAGAATTACACATTTTGTACCATTTGAAGAAAGAAACCGATGTTGTGACTGTATTTGATCAGTGATTCAGTAAAAAAAAAAAAATGAAGGTAAACCAAACCTATCGTGAAAGTTATCCACACAAATATATAACCAGCTTGGGAGGTTGGTTAAGTTTGGTTGGAAGATGCCGTGCAGTTTTACTAATCCCACCAGTACCATGAACATGTGAACACCCATTACTGACACGTGTACAAAACAATGGCAACCAAAATGGTTCATGGCTCTGGTTGTAGTGATCAAAAAGTATGCATGATGCTCATAGGTTGTTAGGTGAGATCATCCAGGTCATGCACAAATTATTGCTGGGGGCTCATGCAATGAGCTCCTCTTTGGCCACATGTTTAGCTCTTGAGGTCTGTCTTTTCTGTCCATCCTCTGAAATTGGTCTTCTCTACACAATATTCATGCTGGATATCCATGAAAAACTTGGTGTTGGATGAACAGTTTTTGGGGGGGTGTTTGGATATTTTGAAAGGCTCATTTGAGGTCACAGTAAATACATTTGAAATACTTGCACAGAATATTAGTGTCAATGCACCAAAAGTTACTCAGAATGATCCATTAGGAGTGGGGTATCTGAAATGTCCAGGGATGAAGTCAAAGGTCAGCCGAGGCATTAGGTCAATCATTGAAAAGACTTAATATATGATGCTTGCCCCCAAAATGACTAAATTCACCCAAAATTGCCTTAGAAAACGATCCTTGAGGAGTAAGTCATATGAGGTGTTCAGGATATAAGAGGTCAAAGGCCCATGAAGGGATCATTGAGCTCAAGGTCCGAGAATGTAATAAAATGCTACTTCAACAAATAGGTGAGTGTTCATCAACCTTTAAAAGATATCAATTTAGAATGTGTCACCTTAGTGTCACAGAAATTAAGTCCAAGGTAATCAAAGGGGAAGTCTTTGTTTAAGGTGCTTGTCCGATTATGTCGGTTGAGTTCTTACTTGATATGAGAGCCTGGACACTTGCACATACGCCCATCAGTTACCGTGGGAAACAGACTGGCGTTGGATGGTAGAAGCAATAATGCACTGCAAAGGCCCTATTTCAATACTGTGCTAATATTGATGGTTAACCATTTTTGTTTGTTATATTGGGGAATAAAAGTGGATTGAGGACTTCAAATTTCAGGACGACAATAGAAAAAATACGGCCTTTCATCTGATATCACAAATCGATACCACTTCAGGTAATCAGGGGGTCCCAAAGACGATCGGAACTAGCGCACCTTAAAAATCATGTAAATAAGTTGATGATCTAACTGACAACCCCATCCCTGGCTTTAACCATCAAAGGCATGAGATTTTGGTATCAAGAAGCTTCATATTTTTTACATTGCCCGATTAAATTTAAGGCCCAGGAATTTTCCTTTTGATGTTTTTTTATCAAAAATGTCCCCAAATGTGTCGATCACATGCAATAAAACACACACTGTCCTAGGGCCAATTTAGTACACACATTTGCTTCTACTTTCCAAACAGTTTGAGCAATTTAACTGTAATCAGATGTTTTGTTGATATGCTTCCGTTTGAGCGAGAAACATCATAGGAAAAAATCCGACCCATGATTGGGCCACTCAATCTGCTGTAACCTTAGGATTTCATTTCACCATAATGGAATATTTTTTTTATTTTTTTTACAAAAAATGGCTATTTGTTTCAAATTTGATTATACATGCAGGAACTTAAGCCTATCTTTAATTCCCCTTCTACATTTGCTTCTTTTATTTCAGGCTACCATAGCTCGCTTTGTGTCCTTATTCCCTTTGTATCAGACAATGTAGTGTAAATCCCCCCGGCCTAGGCGATAATGGAGTACATTGACGTAAGTTCTAAAATATTTCAAAAGGGGTTGAAAGCTTTTACGAATCTATTAGTAACTTTCAATTTTTATTAAGCACAATCTTTCTTAGGATTATGATGGTGTCCTAAGACATGAATCCATCTTTTATTTTAAATGTTGAGAGAGCGTGTGTGGTCCAGTGGCAAAAGTGCACGAGTCGGATCATTATTGACTGAGTTCGAGCCCCGCGAGGCCAACGTGTTTGTGTCCCTTGTTCGAGATCCACTTAACTCACTTGGCCTCGCCGACCCAAGCGAATCTGGGGAGCTGTCAATTATGGAAGATATTACAATCTAAGTGCTGATAGGGAGTGCGCTTGGTCCAGCAGCCAACTAGATAAAGCGGAAATAATTGTGACGATTTTCCTAATGTGGCGTAATAATCATAGCCACACATCGCTTGAGACTTTTGTTACAGTGATAAAAAGGCGCTAGATAAAAACTAATTGTTATTCTTACTATTACTTGCAATAGTTTGTCACACCAGTTGGTGTATGTGCTTAAAGATGTTAACCCTGTATGCTAGGCCTCACTGAGAAAACACTGTAGGAGCATTTATAATGCAATATTTGTAGCTATTTTTTAAGTATTTTGCATTTACTGTGGAAATAAAATAACAGTAACAGGCAAAGGTGAATAGGAACCTCAGCAGTTACACACCAGTCAGAAAACATGGCAAAGTCACTTGTTGGTACTTTGTTCACACCTCTCGGTGTCTTTTGCAAGGCAGCAGTTTGCTTGCACAAATTCTAGAAGTCAGCCCAAAGTCCGGGAATACTTGTTAAATGTTGAGAGAGCTGTGTGGTCGCAGTGAAAAGTTCCGATTCGTATCATTGGAACGTGAGTTCCGCCAGCCGATGCCAACGTGTTTGGGTCCCTGGGCAGTCTTAATCTCAATTTGCCTTCGCCGACTCCAAGCGAAATCTTGGGCTGTCAATTATGGGGAATACTACAATCTAAGTGCTGATAGGGATGTGCCTTGGCCAGCAGCCACCTAGATGAAGCGAAATGATTGTCACGATTTCCTGATGTAACAGCAGTGTAATAATAATAGTCAACAGCGCTTGGCGACTGTTTACAGTGATAAAGCGCGATATAAAAACTATTGTTATGATTAATTATTACTTAGCAATAGTTTGTCACACCATGTGTCGGTATGTGCTAAGATGTTAACCCTGATGTTAGCCTCACTGACTTTACAACACTGTGTCATTTTTATGCAATATTTGTAGCATTTTTTAAGTAATTTTGCCATTTAAGGTGGAATAACAATAACAGTAAAATGCAAAGTGAATAGACCTCAGACATTTACCAAAAACAGTCAGAAAACATGGCCAGGTCACTTGTTGGTAATTTGTTCACAACTCTCGGTGTCTTTGCAAGAAAAGTTGCTTGCACAAATTGCTTTCAAATTTACATGTATTTTATTTCTACCTTTAAAACCAAATTCACAGAGAAATTAACATTGTTAGTGACATGAAAAATGTTAAACCACATAAAGCCCAAATTGAATTTTGTACTTTGACTGTAAACACTAAAATTGACCACCCTTTTCATTCCAGCAATTTCTTCAAATGATTTTTCAAGGAGATGAGGAAGGAACATGCATACTTTGGTGCAACTAGTTCTGCATCTAGGCAAGGAAGAAGGCGTGGATATCAATGGCCCACCTCAATGAAGGCCTACATCCTACGGTCCTAACCAGTGAGGATACCGGCTACTGGATATGGAACCCATCCACCGGGGAAACATTACTCACAGTTTGATAGTTGACTGTCCACTAAAGATTGTTGGCTGGTTATCAATCAGGATAATGTAAGTTGGATGGTGTGTGGACAAAGTGGAGTTCTTTGTGATAGAGAAGGGTCTGTTGGCTAACATATGCTACCCCATAAGCCTGTGACAAACAAAATCCCAGAGGTGTAAAAGAAAGTAAAATATAGAATAACAACTTAATATTAAACTTCAGGTGTGTCAGGTCAGGTTTTCTTTGAGGCCTGCTACTGGTAATCCTGGGTTATCAGTACCACCTGTCCCAGGGGCCAGGGTTGTCGGGGCTAAACCGTCACCCCATAGGGTTTCTAAGGAAATCGAATCGGAGCGTGAGCTGCGTTATTTCTGCGTAGAGCTAAAAAAGATTTACCACAAGGGTGTTGACTCGGAGAGCTAACAGAGCCACAGCACATTGACGTCAGGAAGGGCTTATTTTGCTCCAATAATCCTCACACAGCAGTTTTGCTGTGATGTGAGGTGAATCCGGACCCCGTTAGTTGGTAGTTGGACTACCAGTATCTTTCAAGTTGAATACTTATTATTAAATTTTCAGTGTGTAAAATGCTTGGGTTGTTGGAATCCCGTGGATGTTAAACTGATGTGCACCATTCTAAGATTTTCAGCTGTTAATACACTACAAGTCGTGGCAACCAATTTGAATTAACGTCTTAAAGAGTACAGGAGGAGTTTTTTTAGGATATGTGATTCTCTAAATTTCACTGGATCGGGTGTAGACCACCACCGAGAAACCTTTGGAAGGTTTCTTGGACAAACAGGTGCATGAAAAAACCGCAAACCTTGTTTTGAACTTGCTGCTATCGTATCGTTCCCCATAGAAAAACATGCTTTGACTTTCGTCGTGCACAAACAGAACTACTAAATCATCACTTATTACATAAAGACGCGTATTCGGCTTATTCACTTCAGGTGTGATCTAATACATGGTAGCATTCCAAATATGTAAAAAAACCTAGGTCGAGAAAAATTGGGGGGGGGCGGCTTCTTTCTGGACATTCCTCATGTCTATTTAACCAACTTTAAAATAAAAAAAACTTGGTATAGTAGTTAGCAACCCTTCTTAAAGCTCCATATGGCTTTGGCTACAATGTTTGAGATATGCTTAGTCCATGTGAACTTTTTGTCAACAGTTGCTCTTACATAATCCAGCTCATCCTTTTCTGACAGTGGATAGTGCCACAAAATAGATCAGATCTGCCCTTGTGGATTCCTCTTTTAGAGATGGTAGGGCTTTAAACTTGGATGGTTCAAACGGTCACTTTCCATATTGTATTCAGTCCTCATTCTCTCCAGGTCACCATCAAGCTGCAGTTACCAGGCACTGCTATCGCCACTTGTCTGATGTCATAGAATAGATCACTCGGAGGTGCGTCACTTCTCCTAATGCTGTTCACAACAAACCACATCACGAACATTATATGCTGCCCCTACAAAAATAAATAAGCAGTGACAAAGTTCCCAGATTACCGGAGTGAACATAGAGGGTGGAGTAATCTGTGTACGGATTATAGAGCATTCTCTTACTCATCTTCCACTTAAGTTCTCTAGACCTCCCTGATACACCTTCACCCTTTGAATTCTGTGTTAAAGGGGGGGATGGCCGATTCTAAATCGGTAAGTTTTTCATCTTGATAGAATGGCCTGCCCGCAAAAACCCCATCGGTAAAGTCGCGACGATATTTCAACCTGTATTGATGTGAGAGCTAAAAACGTGATTTTGCACTCCCATAGAGTATGGGTAAAATAGATTGGGCGACCAAAAGGGGCACATTTTCGCTCATAACATCCAAACCAACATCCTTTAGTCCTAAGATTTCACAGGGTATATGAGAAAATAGGTAAGCTTTCTTCTATACCAAAAATTTTGACACTTCCGTAAACTAGGGGTCCCTGGGGACGAGGCTATTAGTGATCGGACCGGGACTTTAGTATTTAAGTTTGAATGTTGTAATCATTCAATCAAATTGTTAATCATTCAATTCAAATTCGAACCTTCATTCTCATTCATTCAAATCAAGATGCTATAATTTGTCATACTTGTATAGATTTGGCCATACCAGTTAAAATGAGGATCCAACCAGGATCAATTTCAACTTGAAGGACCCCAAGTCTTGGCAGCCATTGTTGGCAGAACTACACCCAACCAAGGACTTGCTTAGTGTACAGGTAAGTGCAAATCTCTGTAGAGGGGAAGGAGACCAATATCGATGGTATGAAGTTACTCCAATATTGGAGGGTTTGCGCCCGCCGCAAAACCTTCAAATATCGGAGTTTCTGGATAATACGCAGCACTCCAAAATCGGAGGTTTGCGTAATCGCAAAAAACTCCAAAATCGGAGGTTCTGCGTATCCTTAAATATTATTATTCATATTCAAACACTCCACTTATCGGAGTTTAAGCGTATAATAAGCACACACTCAACATCGGAGGCGTCTGCGTACAGAGCAAAAACTCAAAATAGGAGGTTCTGGTAGCCTAAATATTATTATGTCATATTCAAACACTCCAATATCGGAGTTTCAGAGTATAATACGCACACACTCCAAAATCGGAGGGTCTGCGGAGATCTGCAAAACTCCAAAATCGGAGGTTCTGACTGTACTTTAAATATTTTTATTTATTATTTAACACTCAATATCGGAGTTTCAGCGTATAATAACGGCCAAAACACTCCAAAATCGGAGGGTCTGCGTAACATCGCAAAAAAATCCAAAGGCGGAGGTTCTGCTAGGCCTATCCTGAAATATTATTAGGTATAATTCAAACAATCAATATCGGAGTTGCAGCGTATAATACAGCCAAACACCCAAATCGGAGGGTCTGCGGACATCGCAAAAACTCCAAGGTTCTACGTATATTTACTATATATTGTTTATATTCAAAACTCAATATCGGAGTTCTGCGTATAATACGCAGACACTCCACAAGCGGCGGGTCTGCGGGACAAGGAAAGGAAAAAATAAAATTGCAAAAACTCCAAAATCGGAGGTTCTGCGTCCTAAATATTTTATTTATATGCAAACACGGCCAATATTGGAGTTTCAGAGTATAATACGCAAACCCTCCTAAATCGGAGGGTCTGCGGACTCGCAAAAAACTCCAAGGTTCTACGTATATTTATATATTATTGTTTATATTCAAAACCTCCAATATCGGAGTTTCTGCTATAATCGCAGACACTCCAAAATCGGAGGTCTGCGTATCCGGCAAAACTCCAAAATCGGAGGTTTCTGTCTATCCTTAAAATTATTATGTATATTCAACCACGCCAATAATCGGAGTTCATCAGCGCATAATACGCAAACACTCCTAAATCGGAGGGCTGGCTGCGGACATCGCAAAAACTCCAGGTTCTACGTATTTTATATTTATTATTGTTTATAGCAAACCCCAATATCGGAGTTTCTTTTCTGCGTATACTACCATACTCCCAATCGGAGGGTCTGCGGAAATCGCAAAAACCCAAAATCCGGAGGTTCTGCTCATCCTAAATATTCTTATTTATATTCAACACGCAATTCGGAGTTTTCAGCGTATAATACGCAAACACACCTAAATCGGAGGGTCTGCGGACACTCGCAAAAACCGCCAGTTTACGTATATTTATATATTATTGTTTATAATTCAAAACCTCCAATATCGGCGTTTTCTGTTCTGCGTATAATACGCAAGACAATCCAAATCGGAGGGTCCTCGGAAATCGCAAAAACTTCCAAAATCGGAAGGTCTGCGTATCCTTAAATATTATATTTATAGATTCAAACACGCCAATATCGGAGTTTCATCATCTCAATCAGCGTAAAATGACGCACACACTACCAAAATCGGAGGTCTGCGTCATTCTCAAAAACTCCAAAATCGGAGGTTTTCTGCGTAATCTTTAAATATTATTGTTTAACCTTCTCAAACACTCCAATATCGGAGTTTCAGCGTATATCCCACACACTCCAAAATCGGAGGGTCTGCGACATCGCAACAAACTCCAAAATCGGAGTTCTGCGTATCTTTAAATCTTATGTTTACATTCAATCAAACACTCCAATATCATTCATTCATATTTAGGCACACTCAGAAGAATATAATTGCACATACAATGAAATAAGGTAATATTAAAATTGCACATATTAAAATATGAAAAACAAGATGACAGCACCAGTATAACAAACAGAATATATTAATAATTTTATAACCAAGAGTACTCAAGGATACCCAAAAAGCAGCTCTGTAAAGGAGGCTTATTTATTTCCATTGGGGTTCCTTAAAAGGAACAAAACACATGATATGAGGACAAACAGGAGGCAGAGAGGCTTGAAAATTAAATACTACGGTGAATAAAAAAAAACATGACAACAAAAAACCAAAAATTTGCACTATAAACGTAATAGGGGGAAAAAATACATTACAGAGGCCTCAAATTATGAAAAAACAAAGGGATCCTGCTCCGCCAGCAGGGCCGGCTCGAATATAAATTTTTTGGCGGCCTCTTTGAAATTGAGAAGTTTTGTTTATTTGCTTGACTGAGCTAGGACTAGACTTCCAATGTTGGAAATCCCACTGTAAAAAAAAGTATTGCTGGCCTGGCCTTGAACCCTTGGGACAGAGAAATTGTGTGGGCTATAATACCCCTGTACTGTAATGATGTCGTGATGAATATACGGTTAAAATTGAAATTTAAATATTCTGGGGATGGGGGGAGGGGAAGACGGGCATGATAAACTTGAAGACCTTATTCAATTTTAGTGGGGGATCACCCTATCCTTGACAGATAATAAGCCAAGTTCTTTCCGCTGCTTTTGTTTTTCGGAGTTTTCAAGCGTTAATACGCACCCAACTCCAAAATCGGATGGGTCTGCGGACATCGCAAAAAACTCCAAAATCGGAGGTTTTCTGCGTATCTTTTAAATATTAATTGTTTTACATTCATCAACACTTCCAATGTTCGGAGTTTTTAATTTAATCATTTTGGCATTGCCATTGCTGTACACAAGAGGTAGGCTTTATGTTATTGTGCCTTTTACTTTTTTGGCACTTGACTTGAGATTGAACAAAAAAAAAACATTGTGGCATTAACTTCATGCAACATTACATTTTCATGCAAGCTGTACATGTGCTGATGTGTAACAACAAATTTCGCGCTTCTTATACTAAATCCCAAGCTAGAGCAAGCTAGCAAAGGAATATATCTGATTGGAAGAGACTCTCCTGTCGGCTTTTTCATCGTTTGGAGAGACTTGCAAATCCGGGATTTCCGGGGTTAGGAGAGCAACTCTCCTACACTGTTAGAACACTGTTTAAAAAATGTGCTTTTAAAAATAGGGTTGTTTTAAAGTCTGTTGTTTAAGTTGAAACAACGTTGTTACGTTTAAACAACATTCTTTAACATTCGGCATTATTTAACACTCTGTTTACCCTGGTCATCGCACAACCACCTTGTTTAATAGTTAAATTAAACAACTTGTTTTAAAAATTTAAACAACTATGGCCCGTATTCCAGAAACTTGTTTAGCAAACGCAATTTGACGCCTAAAATCGCCGAATTTAAAATGCGTTTAAGCAAAACGCGTTTAAATTTGTTAACTCATTTGCTTCTTAAACCGGAAACTTTAAAAGACACAAGTAACAACATCGTTGTTATTTAAAGACTCTAACTTGAGTGTATAAAAGACCCTATTGTGGTTTTACAAAAACATTAAAAATTTAACAATTCAAAAAAAATAAGAAATTAATTTAAACTAAAAATGGTTTGACGCACAAAGTGTAAATCATGGCTTTTCTTTACTGTTTAAGCTGCCTACCAAACGAACTGTACGATAATGATAGCACCATTCTGTTGTCAACTGAGACAGTGCAATGAGCCGTGTACTTGTCGAAAACACACACTAAAACACTTCTTTAACTATCCCCCCCAGTACCTAGTTTAAAATTTCGACGCATTTTGGGAGAAAGTTAGTCAGTAACTACGTTTAAAACTGGGGTAACTCCTTTCTGAATTTGCGTTTTACTTAGCGATACTTTTACCTCACATTAAACTACTTTCTCTTAGCCTAAAATCGCCTACAAAAACACCTTTTTTTGAATCCGGGCCTGATTGTTTAATTTTTAACATGTTTTTAATTTTAAACAGTTGTTTAATTTTAAACTTTGTTTAATTTTTTAAAAGTGTTTAAATTTTTTAACAAGTTGTAAGGACGCTGGCCCGATTTAAGTATATGCATTTAACCATCTGTATAGATTGGCCTCACCTCAAACTCCAACGGCAAAGTTCGCGTCCGTTTCAGCCGTTTTAGACGAACTCTCTTTATTCTAGATTGGTTAAATTTGACACAAAAATTGTCAAATTTGACAACGGAAAATTATGTTCGCCGGGAACCCACAATTATTTTCAAAACGACTCGGAACAAAATTGTGTCAAATGAAGGACACAGACAGTTTAGAAATCACCTCAAAATCCGAATCAAAATAAGAAATTTTGTTTAAAAAAGATCGGAATAGCACACATCAGTATCAAACGGAATAATTTTCGTGTCAATTGAATAGATTTTTATGTCAAATTTAACACATTTGGGAGGTTCAAAATCAATCGTGAATTTCGCTAGCGAAGTGTTACGTGTAATCCGGTTTGTTTCTATGTCAACTGGATCACGCTTTTGAGTCCTGCACCAAAAACGATCGAATGATCACTACATTCTCGGCCCTGCAATAACTTCATTCAAAGGTGCGTGAATCCAGTACCAGGGAGTTATGTAACCACTTCGTGGCGAATTTGACACCAAAAAGAAAATATACACAATGCAATTTTGAATGTGTATCATTTTTTATTCATGAACTAGTGTAATGCAAAACAGTGATGGAACACAGTAATAATGTATGGTGCAAAAAACATGAGAATCGCTGCATTGCTTAACAGTGCCATAAGTTTTTTCCTGTCAAACACATGATCCGTGGTGTTCGTGATCTTAGATCACATTATCATTATACGTCTGGTGGCCAATCACACGATCGCAAAGTTTTGCGATTAACAGTGGACAACTAATCGCAAATCGCTTGCGGTTTGATAGATTCGGAACGTTTGTTTAAAATTTCTGATGTTCCGATTCGGAAAAGAAATTTCACACTTTTCCACCTCATAACGCCAATAACTTGGTCCTCTGACACAACACGTGTCAAATTGAAAGACAAGGAACTTTGACAATTTTAATTAGAGTGTAAGACTAAAAAACGTGATTTTGTAAGCCCCATAGAGCACTCTGTACAATTATATTGGTCACCTCAAAAAGGGCACACTCACTCACTCACTCACTCCTCACGTCACTCACTCACTCACTCACTCACTCAACTCACTCACTCACTCACTCCTCACTCACTCTTCCTTCAAAAGAAAAAGAACAAAATCCCAATCCTTTATATCCCGTCATTCCAGTGCAGTATTAGGGCCCCAGTTTCTTTCATAACTCCACCCCAGCGTGTCCTGACTTTATGTCGTCGCTGCAATTATATTACCATCCCGGATCCCATTTATATAGTAGCAATTACCTCAATAAGTGAACCCATCTTATAGTAGCCTGGTTGGAAAAAAACGACCATATATAGTACGGTGTGAAAATGTGACCCATGTCGTCGGCCTAATGTACCTACCCTTGTCCACTGAGTCCCCCCCTGGGAATATAGCAAACCTGTTTTTTTTTTGCAATTCGGAATAACGAACACGTATTTGGTTTCGGAACCGACCTTTAATATTCGGAATAATGAACTTGTTTTTCCGATCGGAACTTGCGACCCTTTTTGAGGATTTGGATGCGCCCTTTTAAGATTCGGAATATCAAAGCATCCCCGGAAAAAAATTAAAAAAACGGACCTTCGTAATATATCGAATTATCACCCTATAAAACGGGACGGCTAAGATACGAATAAAGGTGACTACGGCATTAACCCCGCGTAACTTTGCTCTGTGCGCTAAAATTTCAAAAGCTTGCGTAAAAGCTTCCCGGGGAATCGTTTTTCTCATCTTTCCCGGTCATTTTAGCGAAAAAAATGTGAGGTAGCAACTTCACGGGGTTAGGGTATACGGGGGGGGGGGGGGGGGGTTGCCACCCAAGAATATTTATAGTACATTTTTGAAATTATTATCATAAGTAATTGCTTCACACCTACCTCTATATTTATGTAAAATTAGTCAGTTGCCATATTTAGAGCTGAACACTCGCATGAAAATCCGATATTCCTAACTTTTTAGCGCAAAATCGGATTTGGATAAGAGGAGGACCTAGCTATCCATTGGTATCAAAATCATAAGCAGCGGGTGCTTTATAACGAATTCTCGAGTGGGGTAACCCCCCCCCTTGGGAACCGTGTTCAAAAAGAAGGTTGGTAGACGAGGGTTTGAACGCTTTAGCGTACTTGACTATCATCACACTGAGAGATCGTATAACACATACGCCTAAATCTTAAGCCTGAATTGTATGGGATGATTATCCTAGCACCAATGTAATTTAGCTACATAGTCTGTATCAATGACTTGTATAAATCCTCACAATTGATTTGAGATTCATTCTTTTAAGTCTAATTTTACTATTTTTCACTTTTACTACAAACTTGCTATTTTTATGTTATTTGTATAATCTTCATTCACAGTCCTTTTGCAATAATTATTTTCATATATAGGGCCTACAGCGCTGTTAAAATATTCGATACAGAATAAATTAATAAATGTTATATAACATTTTCTTTTTTTTTTTTTTTTTTTTTTTAAAAAAAAAGTAATACCATGTTGTTAATTAGCTCGTATATGTAGCAACAACGGCGATTCCCTGTTCTCTTTGTCGCATGAATAGACTATGCCAGATTATGCAGGAAAACACCCGACTCAGAGTGATTCAACTTCTGTTGGTCGATGGCACCTAGATGTAATAGGCCTACAGATTGAACAATGGACAAATCCCGGAGGCGAATCGACGGCAAACCATGAAGCACTCTCCAATCGATGATTTCGGCGATAGAGAGTTGCTCTCCTACCCCGGAAATCCCGGATTTGCAAGTCTCTCCAAACGATGAAAAAGCCGACAGGAGAGTTTCTCCAATCGATATATTCCTTTGCTAGCTTGCTCTAGCTTGCGGATTTAGTATGTATAAGAGTAGCCGAAATTTTTGTTGTTACACTCATCAGCCACATGCTAAAGCTTGCATGACATGTAATGTGGCAGACCGACTGCCACAATGTTTTTTCAATCTAAGTCAAGTGCCAAAAATTGCATTAATGGGCACAATACATAAAGCCTACCTCTATGGTATTGGTACAGCAATGGCAATGCCAAATGATAAAATACAAAACTCCGACATGGGAGTGTTTGAATATAAACAATAATACGCAGACCCTCCGATTTTGGAGTAGACGCGTGACCTGTGTGAAAACTCCCGATATTGGGGACTGTTTGAATATAAATAATAATATTTAAAGATACGCAGGACCTCCGATTTTTGAGTTTTTGCGAGTACGCAGACCCGGATTTTGGAATGTGTGCGTATTATACGCTGGAACTCCGATATTGGAGTTGAATATAAATATAATAAGTGTTAAAGATACGCAGGAACCTCTGATGTTGGAGTTTTTGCGATGTCCGCAGACCATCCAATTATGGAGTGTGTGCTATTATCGCTGAACACTCCGATATTGGGTGTTTGAATATAAATAACAATAAACAATATTTAAAGATACGCAGAACCTCTGATTTTGGAGTTTTTGCGATGTCCGAGACCCCCGATTTTGGATGTTTGCGTATTATACGCTGAACATCCGATATTGGAGTGTTGAAATAGAATAATAATATTTAAAGATACGCAGAACTCTAATTTTGGCGTTTTTGCGATGTCGCAGTATCCCTTCCGAATTTTTTAGTGTTTGGTATTATAAACTGAAAATCCGATATGGTAGTGTTTGAATATAAATAATAATATTTAAAGATACGCAGAACCTCCGATTTTGGAGTTTTGCTGATGTCCGCAGACCCTCCGATTTTGGAGTGTTTGCGTATTATACGCTGAAACTCCGATATTGGAGTGTTTGAATATAAATAATAATATTTAAAGATTCGCAGAACCTCCGATTTTGGAGTTTTTGCAATGTCCGCAGACCCTCCGATTTTGGAGGTTTGCGTATTATACGCTGAAACTCCGATATTGGAGTGTTTGAATATAATAATAATATTTAAAGATAACGCAGAACCTCCGATTTTGGAGTTTTTGCGATGTCCGCAGACCCTCCGATTTTGGAGTGTTTGCGTATTATACGCTGAAACTCCGATATTGGAGGTTTTGCGGCGGGGCGCAGACCCTTCCAAATATTGGCAGTTAAGTAACTTCATATGCAATTATCTTAGCAAAATGTCAAAATACCTGTTTATGATACTGCAGATTCTCAATGGGAGTAATATAAACAAAATATTTTTTTTATGTCAGATTCCACCTACATTATTTTATATTAATACCGATCTTGCCAAAAGTCACGTTTTGCCAACGGACAGTCTGTAAATGGGGGTGTCAATCTCCCTTCTAGGGACGCCCCTGTTTAGAGTACCACCTGTTGTGTGAAATCTCTCATTGAACCTTTTAAGACAAAAAATATGGTAAAGTCACGATGAGCGACGGGATTATAATGGGGGTCAGGGGTTACTCACATTGAAAAGTGGTATGTGTATGTGGTACCCCATAGACACCATGATGTTAAGTTCCACAACTCTCATTTTAAGCCTATTTGAGCTCCAGAGACCCTACCTTTTATGCAGTAAGAATCTGTTTTTTGCCCAAATTTGACTTCACATAGCTCAAAATTTGATAAAATCAAGCTCCAAATCGCTGTTTCTGACAAGAACTACTCGAATTAAGTTTTGGAGACAAAATTTGATATCCTCACAATCAGCTTTCTGTATACATCTACCAAATAATGTCCAAGTACCCTCCCAGATGGCGTTTGATCTGTGACTTTGTGGGCTGCCAGCATAGCTGGCAGGACCACTTTGCAATCCGTTGTGTGTGTGTGTGTATGTGTGTGTGTATGTGTCCACAAAATGTAAGGTTTTTTTATGACGTCCCACAGCTTATATTTTTGAATATAGTGAGCGCGAAAGCCGCAGAACCGCAAAATTCTAGTTAAGTTTGATATCAGTGTGGTTGTCTAATTATGGAGTCACATATGTGTAAGTTGCCAGAAATCATGATTTTCTTCTGTGGAGACATGATTGCCTTATTGCTTGGCAATAACTCTTTATGCATTCTTTTGTTTGCTAACGCCTAGTGAAGTTGAACTACTATGCCCACAGATCAGACTTTGTGTCAGAGTTACAAGACAAGTAAGTAACCATGCTCTTTAAACCCTCTTTCTGTCTGTCTGTCAGTCTGTCTCTCTCTGTCGGGCTGTCTTTTCTCTTAAGAGAACCTGGCCATTTGAAAAATAGTTCGCCCCCAAGATTTTTCAAAATTGATAATTTGCCTGGTTGTAAAGCTTTTATATACATAGCCCTCATCTGAAATGATTAAGACCCACATCAGCGTCCTTATGGTAAACAGAACGATTTTATATTTTAATGTCGGCCAGGACATTAATTCAGCAGACGACAGAAATGGCGGTTAACACAAGACACCCACGCTGTAGCATGTTTCCCTATATAGTAATGCACCTGTTTGACCGGTGTGTGACCTTTTGTTGTTTTAATATCAATGATCCGATCTATGATCTTCTGTATCTACACATTTTGTGATTAGTTTATGGAAAACTTAAAGGTTGCCTGAAACCTGAAACCTGCCTACAATTACCTGGATGTCTTTAACCTCTTGTTAACGTTCTTACTGTTTTTTGAGTGTTATTTTTTGTGGTAAAATTATTTATTTTTTTCTTTTTTAAACGTTTTCTCAATACAGTTCTACTCTGAAGAAATTATTCATTTTTGGTGAAATGTGCCAGTGCCCCTTTAAAGTGCAGAAAACTGTGTGATGGACATTACAAAGTGTTGACAGATTCTTATATAACCTGTGTGTCCCAAAAAAAACGAAACACTTGTTGGCAGGAGCCATAAGTTTTTGTAACAAAAGCATGGTGCGCTTATTCTTTATTGTAAGTAAGATGGGACTGTTATCTAATATTCCGGAAAGTTCATAAAAGCCAAGTCATAGTTTTTAGATAGACCCCCAACAATCAAGTAACCCGCCGACCCATTTACAAAAATGAGGACTGATTTAAACACACTACTGGCCAATGAAGAACAGAATGGCAAATACAATATTGAATTTGCAATCAACATTTACTTTCCCAAATTTCTTACATAACGTACTTCTCTGTGTCAACTGACTGCATTTTACATAATTATTCTTTACTGCTAATAATACAACATTATTTATTTGTGATAACTATGTTTCCAAGAAGAGATAAAACTATACTAAGTCATAGACAAACTCCACCATTACAATAAAATGATATGGTTGGGCTGCAAACTTGTTGTTACTGAAAATATGCCACCTTCTCAACTTTAGTGAAGGTAAAACCATGATTTAACACAACTCAATAAAAATATCAGTAAATTTATTCTGTCATTAATTTTTGGGTTAGATACTCTTTGTGTGCCGTCACAAAAGGAATGATGAATTATTAGCTCTAATCCATCAGTCTTCCTTTTGGACAATACAAAGAGTTTGTTGATCTACATTCCTAATAATATTCCGATCTTTTACAAGCTTTTAAGTGGTGTTAAATGCATGTTTTTTTAGTTGTTATTACTATTGGAACATTCGTATCTAATATTTGTTGCAAGCACCTTTCTTTAAAAGGGGGAAATGGTGGACGGGTGGTGGAACTTTGAGATTGATATTAGTGGTTCTGGGCGCAAAACGTACCGTGCCGTCATTTGTATTTAATAGCGCCTTCAATTTTGGTTAAATGGGTCCTGCAGGTCACCTGATTTTCTGGGGTCATATCTTAAAAAAAATATTAAAGGTCCCATGGCCCCGATCGCTAATCTCCTCGTCCCCAGGAGCCCAATTTTTACCGGAAGTGGTCAACATTTTGGTATCAGAAGAAAGCTACTATTTTTCCATTTACCCTGTAGAAATCCTTTAGGGCCAAAGGATGTTTGGTTGGAAGTAATGAACCGAAAATGTAACCCATTTGGTCCGACCAATATTAATTTTTACACAGTAACTACTCTATGGGGCTACGAAATCACGTTTTCTTTCTCACAAATGAAAACGTCATTGGAAATATCGGCGCGAAACTTGCACAGTTGGGGTTTTTTTGGTTGAAGGCCAATCTTCAAGACGTAAAACTTCATATCCCTAAATCGTTCGGGCCATCCCCTTTAACTCTACCTTATATGAACTTTTCAGGGATATTAGTAACAGTCCCATCTTACTCCAATAAAGTAAGTAGTCACGTGGCTTTTTTGTTCCAAACTATCGGTGCCTGCCACCAAGTTTTGCCGTTTTTTTTGGGACACACGGTATATTTGTGTGTTGCAATCAAAGCAAAATTTGTCTGGGAAGAACCTAAATCATTACACTGAACTGATTTCCTTTACACCATGTTGACTGAAATAATGCATTTCCCTTCTGCGAGGAATGCCCCAAAATACCTAATTTTCGCACCCTAAAAGATAAAATGGTCTCGACCCGTGACCCCAGGTCAAACCCTGTCGACCATAGCTCTTCTTCAATTCCGTTTTGGCCGCTTACCACGGAACGTTGTTACCGCAGCTTGTTGACCCCAGGTACACCCTGTCGACCATAGCTCTTCCTCAAATTAGTTTTGGACGCCTTACCAAACGGACGCGTGTTACCGCAGCTCTGTCATTAGCAGCGAAAATTAACTGAGATTTTTGAAACTGGACGATTGTCGCTCATACGGAATACTCCTACTACTATACATAACTATTGGATATATTACTGGACTATATACTGGATTATAGCGCTCATTCGGACGGAATAACGGAGACTTTACGCCGTAGGAGAGCTCTTATTATGTCTCCTTTTTTTGCCGCCGATGCGGTCAGGTGATCTGTGAGCGGGAAATAAGGTAAACAAAGGCAGCCCTGACGCAAGTGTTGTGGCTTGGATGCCTTTGACTATGTGTGGGTTTGTTACTGTCTTTGTTAATGTTAGCGGGCTTGCTTGCTATCAAATAATTATGGTCTGGTGGTGTATATTTATTATATGCTTGTGGTGTCTACTTAAAAAATTGTCAAAAACTGTGTTTGAAAAATTTATTTAACCGTTGGTGACTCAGGTACCGAGTGCGTGTTGTTCCTGACGTTGCGTACCGGGAGAGACCTCCACGGCAGCTGTTATTTTTTGTACGTTTTTTTTATTGCGCACGCTATTCCATCTAGCAGCTCACGATCACCCCGTCATTAATGGCGAATTAATGCTTCGCTTGCCCCGCTTCCATTATGAGGGGATCCCCATCCTCTTTGTGTCGTTCACAGGCAATGTTTCCGCACCGACCGGTGCCGCCTCTTTTTGTATTGCACTGTCGGATGTTCAATGGGCAACCAGTTGAACATGGGTACGCCGCCTAGTGTTGCGTACACGGGGAGGGGGGTGGTTTTAGTCGGGCTCCGGTCCGGCGTTCATTCCAAGGCAGCCGCTGCTGCTTGGGTGCTCCAAAAGGTGTGAGTTCGGTAGCTTCGGCTAACTTCGCGGCACGCTGATGGGGCGGCTTCGGGCCTACCCCTAAGGCGCCACGCTGCCCGCGCTGGCTCGCCTGATTCAGCCCTAGGGGCTGCCACTAACGGGTTGCAGTCTAGCGCGGTGCTGCATCTGCCAATCCCCGGGGGCTCTTGGCGGCTGCGGGAGCTCCGGTGTGGTGAGTGGTGATGGTAATGCCTGGCGCCCGGGCTAATCCATCGCCGCTGTTGTCCACACCTAGCTTGGTTACGGTCCCGATGTTCTCGGGCACTTCGACCGCGACCACGGTGGCCAATACTTCGGGGTATGTTTCGGCACACCCTGGGGCTTTGGCTTTGGTATCCCTTGGCGGGACGCCGCAGTGTTGAGCTGACGCTCACTGCACCCCGTTGTTGTGTGACAGCCTGCTAAAGTCATTCTGTGCCTCATCAGCTGGCGCCGCACGCCGCTTCCGGGCCCTTAGGGGCTTGGCATTCCGCAGGCACCACAGGTGATGTCGGGGCTGCTTCTGACCCGCCTTTCGAGCGGGGTGGCAGTTGCGCCGATGATGCAGCCAGATTGTCTCCTTTTGGGAGCCATCAAGCTGCGGTGGTAAGACAGGTAACGGGCAGGGGAAGGGCCGGTTGGGGTTTGTGGTTTGTGTACCCGTTCCCACTACCATTAGGCTTAATTGCCTGGGACTTGGGGTGTAGTACCCACGCCTTTAGGCCTGTTACCCTCGTCAGGGTCGGGCTGGGGTGCTGCATTCGAACCTTATGGCTCCTGCGGCCCCAGCCTATGCCAGTTGGTTGGTCCATGCGGGAGGCCCTGGTGTCGCCGCCAAGGTGGCGACGCCTGGCCCTCCCCTACGTTCCGCTAGTTTCTGTCGCACCGTCCTCTCAGGACTCTTACCAGCCCCAGACTTCCGATGTTTTTCGGAGTACAGGGCTGGCGGGATGGACTCGGCCTCGGAGGAGAGTCACTTCGGTGATACTCCTTCGCAAGCCGTCGACGTCCTCGGCAGTCGGAAGCGCAGGAGGTGGTGGATTCTCTTCCCGCGTTCACCCCTCACGTTACACTGGGCCTGGGCGGCTGCGAGTCTCGGCCTGCCTTGGCGC
>JAMKCH010084937.1:0-42916 GCA_023653785.1 Ophioderma brevispina | reverse complement strand
ACTGAAAGAAACAACCACGACCTGAGAATTCTCTCGAGCTGATAAATCTGAATAGGATTATTTATCCTCGAATGGCCACTTTTATAGAAATATAATAACATTGCAATTATGGGGCGGCATATAGAATCGTTCAAAAACGGGGGGGGGGGGGGGGGCAAAACCGTCAAGTGGGTCGTCGTTGTGGTCAAGGGGGTGAAAGCCTTCAAAACCAGTCGTCTTGCTGGGCGCTGACAATTTGAATATTGCAACTAATATTATCAGTTTGGGGGTGCTTGTATCACACACATCATTGTCAACTTCGGGGGATACAACCAAAATCGCCAACATACTCAGTTTTGTTGTTGGATGTTGTTGGGTGCTATTGGTGGTTAAATTTTGTCCTACCCATGGTCCACACAACGAATGAAATGACACATCGTCGTCTTGATTTAAATAAACCGCCTCCAATGAATACACTTTTTCACCTAAGCGCGCGTTGCATTATGAGAAAAGAGTATCCGAGCACAATGATCCCGCGTAACGACACATTTTAATCACCTGCACCTGCTTACAATACATTAATTTTAATCACGACCGATTAGTTGTATATGCCAAGCTGCACCCACAGTATGTGGCCGAAGCGGAGGCACCCTTGCTTTGCTTTTATTGTTGGTACTCTAGGGTTCGTTGTGGTTCGCAAAACATGCGAGACCGGGAATTTCATTTCTCAAAGATTACTTAACGTTTTGCCTCTCTATCTATTATAGAACCTCTTTGGTTGTGTTCCTTCCTTAAAAATCTCTTTCTTCTATGGTTACATGGAGCATTATAATCATTGTATTGCTTTATGTAAGGACATGCTTCAGATCCTAACTTATTAGCTTTTTGAATCTCTTCCCCCATAAATACGTACTTTCCATGTGACACAAAGAATGAGCAGTTTTTGATTCAGCATTGCAAAAGTACAGATGTTTGAAAGCAAAAGCCATATTTCGAAGAATTGCATTGGTGCCGATGAATATGTAAGAAGTTGACTGGACAATACCTTAAGTTAGTCAAAAAAATTGGGAAAAGAGAATGGGGTATTTTACTGATCTAACCTCAGTTCTACATTATAATAATTAAAAAGCAGTGCTACTTAGTGTTTCTGATTTAGGCCAAACTTATATATCACAAATACGTTGGAACAGTTTCCAAGGAAGGAGTATTCCCAAGAGGCATTGGGATGCAGACGTGTTACCAGCAAGTACTATACGGTTTAATAGGTTTAAAGGTCCATAGTCCGATCTCTAATAGCCTCGGCCCAGAACCACAGATTGTACTGGAAGTGGTCAAAATTTTGGTATCAGAAGAAGCTACTATTTTTATCATTACCTTGGAAATCTTAGGGGTTACGGATATTTGGTTTGGAATGTATGAGCGAAAATGCTCCCTTTTGATGACCAATATAATTTACACATACTGTATGGGGATTACAAAATCACCGTTTATAGCTCTCACTTCAAAAAGGTTGCTCTCAAAGAGAGCTTATGAAGATAAAAAAAAATTATAGACTTAAAAGAGGGTATTTAATGAATGAGTGGTTAACATTCCTGTTTCATAAGTATGGAATCAGGTAAGCCGTATAACAGAATACTTCATAAGTGAGGTTACGGGGCATAGATGTTATAATGAATTTATTCATAATTAACAATGAGGGAGAGCGTGGCGCAATGGTTAGGGTATTCCCCTTTCTGGTGCAGAAGGTCCACGGTTCCATGCCCGGCGGGGCCACGGGCTGCGGATTTAATTGGGTTAAAAGCACAAATAAAAATGATTTTGATAGTTTTTGCTATCACATGGCTTGAAAGAATTAACCATGTGATCTCATGATATAAACAAAGGTTGGATGCTATATTCGTGCAATAGTAAAATATATCATTTGGTTCAAAATTGACTGTTCCATTACAATCGAATCGCCTCGTAAAATAGAAAATCAAAATTTGCATCATGAATATTTTTTAATATCACACTCTGCATGCTCTGAGGCATTCAATATTTGTATACATATTATAACGAAAACGGTTTAAAAGTATCAAATGAAAATGGCTTAAAATATCATCAGGAAATCACACGCCCATAGCAATACATGACTCTATTTTATTAGATTTATCATGTGACAAGGGGTGTGTTTGAAATTATGAAAGACTGAAAGCAGAGTTATCTTTTCAAACCCCCCCCCCCCCCCCCCCCCCCCCCCCGTGATACTGCAATTTCAATTTGAGATAGTATTCAGTCAAACGAAAACACAAATAGTACGTCAATGTGGAATAGTATTTGAATTTGAATATTTTTCCCAAATGTTGCATCTACTCTCTTATTTAGATTGGGTAAATTTGACACAAAAATTGTCACATTTGACACGGAAAATTATTGGTCAAAACAACACGGAAAAAATGGTCATTGAAAGACACAGAAAAGTTGAAATCACTCAAAATCGAATCAAAATAAAAAAAAATTGTGTTAAAAGCATCGGAATAAACAACCATCAGTATCAAAACTGAATAATTTCGTGTCAAATTGAATAGATTTTATGTCAAATTTTAACACATTTGGAGCGTTCAAAATCGATCGGGAAATTTGACACAGAAACAAAATATACACAATGCAAATTTGGGAAGTGTATATCATTTGTATTCATGAACTAGTGAATGCAAAACAGCGAATGGAAACACAGTATATGTATTGTGCATAAAAACATGAGAATGCAGCTGCATGGCTGAGTAACAGTGCCATAAGTTTTCCTGTCAAAAAATGATCAGTGGTGTTCGCGAGCTTAGACACATGATCAATATACAGTCTGGGGCCAATCACGATCGCAAGATTTGCGATAAACAGTGGACAACCAATCACATCGCTGTGGTTTGATTGATTCGGAAATTTGTTAAAGATTTCTGATTTATTTCCGATCGGAAAAAGAAGTTTCCACACTTTTCCACCTCATAACGACCAATAAATTGGTCACTCTGACACAACCAAGTGTCAAAATTTAAAACGACACGGGAAATTTGACAAATTCAATTTAAGAGTGTATTCCTTTTTCTCCTTATAGTAATAAAAACACGAGCACTCATTATATTGTTGAGAGGTTTCGAGGTTAAAAGGTATAAGACTAATGAATAGTTTAAAACATATAGGCCTAAATCTGAGCTTTTTACCCCTAATGATCTTGAAATATTGAACTACAAGTTACAACTGCAAGATTCGGCAACTAAACATTTATAAAAAACCCTGAAAGGTGGTAAACATGCTGGTAATATATGAGTTTAACACGTTTCGACCCTTTCCACGTCTTTGATGATAAGGATAAGGCCTAGACGAGTGCCATCGACAGGATAATCGCACGCGACCGTATGGGTCAGTGCAGGCAGCACGAGAGCCGGTCCGTCAGATACTTTGAGAAAACAATATATCAAATCAGTACATTAAATAACATATAATTACGTAATTTCTCTAAATTTTGAGGTAGTTTTAAATAAATTAAAAACACTTCATTACTCCAACATGTCAAAGTTAACTCTATAAATAGTGCCAAAAAAGACCTTGACGTTCAATTCATTGTTGATTAGTTGTTTTGAAAATGATGGGAAGTGCGAGAAAAATCAGACGCTCTAAGACGCTTAGAGTGGCTAATCTTTCTCGCAATTCCCTGACAGTTCAAAACAAACCCATTAGTGATGAAAAGCGTCAATGTGAAAATTGAAAGAAAGATAGACTTTTCGCACTTCCTTTACTTTTTCCAAAAGAAACCCATCAGTGACGATTTGCATGTAAATGCATATGAAATTTTCTTCTACCAATTCCACTGCCCACTGTATTAAATTTAAAGACGCAACGCAGATTGTATGTAAAAACATGACTGGTTTCCTGCCTTTGAAAACGATTTTATTGTGACTTTTGGGTTTCTTGAAGTACACTTCTTCTCATGGGGCTACTATTATATAGCAACATGATAAGTGCATTTCTCTAAACTCCGTGCAGTGAGTCATAACATGACGCCTCTTGTACGCACGCGTCAATGTTGCCATCGCTTTTGTGCGCGAGTGTAAAAACGCCGTCGCTTAAGCCAGCGCGTGCGGTTTACTGGTGGGCCCATCAAATCTCGCGCTTGCGTCCACACTGCACAGAAGTAGGGAAGTTCAGTATAGCAGCTAAACTTTCTGAAAGGCTTTTCTAATTTGACAATTATAACATAGGAATTTATTATTTAAGATCAATATATATAATGTAAACGTATCTCCTTTTGAAGTACAAAAAAGCTTGTTCTCGTTAATTAAGATAGACGCGTTTCGGAAGAAACATTACAAATCACATTAATTTGGAATGGTCTGCGATGTGATTTCAACTAATACTTTAAACGAGAAACCAATATTTCTCAACCAAAATTACAGTTATAGACTGACACCATCATTGTAATACTAATTTCGTAGAGGTAATTTTACGTGCAGGCAATGTTACTACTCTTGCAGTAGTCGATATCAAGATTGTCGGTATTGCTAGGAGCTAATAGTAGTTGTGACTTGTGTGACCCGCGTGCATTATCTGATGACCGTGCATTATCTGACGAGCCCCAGTTCATTCGTGAAAAATAATGCACCTGAAAAATAAATAATCTAACACGAGAAGTAGATCCCATATAAACCTACCCGTAAATCCATTTTCAATCACACTGCTTTTCCACCTGGGTAAATCCGTATTGCCCGTCTGCTGCAGGGCCTCAAAATGCAGCGACTGTCATCACGTGTACTCGAAGTTGCTCCAAACGATTGTCCAGTCGCTGTGAGCTGTCTTTTGTCACTGTGGACTGCCACTATGAAATCAACTTTTATATTTTCAGAGTTCAAAAGTCAGATTATCTGAAAAACAAGACGAAGTCCTAAAGGGACAATCTTCTGCATCTTAGTGAAGTTAATTGTGAAATGAAAACAACAAATGAGGTTTTGTAACCTATGGGTATTGAATACTATGCAAGGCATCAATCTTAATGATCAAAGCCTTTATGTGAAACAAAAGACATTCAGTTTCATGTACTTTTTCTGATAAATTGGTATTATTTGAAGTAGAAATCGCATTGCATGGAACATCAAGCTTCAGGTTACCATACTTCCCTTTTAAAGGGAACTTCTTATCCAGTGCAAAGGCCAAATCACTATTGTGTAGTAATATCTGTCATACATTGCTGTACAAAAGTTGTGCCTGTTACCACACATGAAATATTAGTCTGCTTAATGAAATAGTTCCATGCTATCAGTGTTAAAATATACACACAAACAATGTAATTCTGTACCACAATTGTATATAACATTGGAAGTATTATTTTGGATATAAATTGGCTATAGAAGTCATTCTACAGTTTAATTTGTCAAGCAAAATTTTGCAATCTGACCCAACCAATCAGAAAAACTGTTACATAGCTACCTTACAAAGCTTGGTTAGGACTAGTCTCATTTAGTGCAAGCAGGGAATGTCACTATCACTAGTGGTGCAAGTAGGGTATGTATATCACTGACCATGGCCATGCATGGAAATATGAGACTCTTGAACTCAACAGCCAGTGTCAGTAACAGCTGAGGAGTGTAAACAATGGATGGGATGTATACACACAATAAGAACTGTGTACCACTGCATGAGGGTTTGGTCAATTCAGGATTAATCTTTTGCCTGGCAGAAGAAAAAGCATATATATGACAGGAAGTTCGTATTTATGTTTTCAGGGAAATTTCACACGATTTTTATCAAATTAACACAGCCCCTCCTAAATAATGAACGGTTCCAAAACACACCAGGCTGCACAAGTTTAGGATAGAGCACGCGGCTTCAGCTTGTGGCCACTTTACCGCTGAGCATACATGAAACAAGACTACAATATACCTCAGTGACTATACCAACCAACGGATTAACAAATGACATGGAATCGACAAAATTGTGGCAAACCCTCTGTGAATCACTGCAATTCAACCAAACACACCTAGGGAATGACTCGCAACTTGAGTATCAATTCCTATGGAACATCTGCTTCGCTAACATCTGCTATGCAGTATATCATTTCATACTTGCCACCATAATGCTAGTAGTTCAGATTTGCCTTCATTACCGATCATCAGAGACTTGTCGATTTCCTATTAAACTACCTTTTCACAATTTACGATGGATTCTTGCAATTTGCTTAGTTTTGATTCTATCAAGTTCCATTGCAGAGGGCATCTTAACGAATAACACTGGTGTTGATCAAGATGGCTTTTCTCATTATATTCCATCCATCAGTGCTCTTTTTGGAGGAGTGTGTGCAATAGCTCTAAACCACTGCATGGAAATATGCCATGAAAGTCGTCCTGGGTTCCTGTTAGTTGGGTATTGGATCGTATCATGTGGATTTGAATATCTGAGATTTGCAAGTTTGGCAAAAAGAGGCTTGGATGATTACTCGATTATGCGATACGATATTGGAATTACTACAATGCTCGTTTACGGAATGTTGTTCTGCGCAGATTTTTTTCACATTTCTAATTACTTTAGAAATTTGGTAATTATATCGATTTGTTGCATTTCACTCAGTAAATGTACAGGAGTATCTTTGAGTCAGGGCTGTGCACAGCGATTAAATTAAGCGCAGCATTCATATTTATATTTTTACGCGATTCTTGTCTGTCATGCGACTCCAAGTAAAAGCATCATAAACATAACAAAATCAAACAAATGTGATATAATGTCATAGCCTAAGCCCCACATGTCAGGAAAGATTTGGCTATCACAAACACCCCAAATACAAACTATTCCTACAAAGGTAATTTTATACAGAAACCCGACCAAACGGAAAAGGAAATTAAAGGAAAAATAATGCTGGTAAGAGAGAGGAGTGAAACTGGAGAACAAGATGAAAATCAAATAAAGAGGTTGCACTAGAGTTGTTTTTAGTCAATCTTTGATTGCCTATTTTATGAAAACCAAGAGTAGCACTGATATAAAGCACATTCCAACGTTTAGCTTAAAGAGACATGAGGAGATTTCCAGAAAGAAGAGGCCTCAATTTTTGTCGAACCCTGGTGTTTTGCATATTTGGAATGCTTATCAATGTATTAGATCACGCCTGAAGTGAATTAGCCGAATACGCCGTCTTTATGTAATAAGATGATGATATAGTACTTTCTGTCGTGCACGACAGAAAGTCAAAGCATGGTTTTCTATGGGGACGATTGCGATAGCAGGCAAGTTCTAAACAAGGTTGAGGTTTTCTTTGTACTTGTTTGTTCAATAAACCTTCGAAACGTTCTCGGTAGGTGGTCTACGACCGATCCACTGAAATTGAGAGAAATTTGTATCCTTAAAGAATCTCCTCCTGTCACTTTAAGGTGGCTTATTGACAATGTTGCTGTTTATTTTTTCACGCTGTATTGTATTTTTGCCATAATGCCCTATATTCTGACAGGGACACTTAATTTCCATTGACCGGTTATGGTTCAGCCAGGAATTTGGAGTGATACAATATGTGCTTGACACAGTATTACCATAAAGGTCTTTTGTTCAGAATTTCCTTGAGGTGGGGTCATCTTTTGGAAACACCCGACATAGTTGAGTAATATGGAGTGGAATTTTTTTTTAAAAGCACGTGGCAAGTATATTAAATTTTAAAAATTGCGATAGTCTATAGTTACTAGTTAGCCGAAAATTTGAAGTTTCATGGGAGCTGGGGAAGTGGAAATAATAGTGCTACTATAAAAGGACAACAAATAAACATTCCCAAGTGACCGCCGCATATTTCTCCTATACCTCATGTCTTGACAGTTCCACATTTCAGTTAGATTCACAAAGTGAAATGTAAATGTCCGTCAATAATTTATAATATACGTCATTAACTGTAAATAACCTTTTCTTCTGTTACAGATCTTTCTTGGCATGAACGGTTATTCCGCTATTCCGGAACAAGTTGGTGCAAATAAAGACTATATGTTCTACATTAGTGATTACGTCAGCTTGCCATCTCAAATAAGCCAGTCGTGGCTTTTTTGGCTATTAAACTCGGATTCAGGAACTCACTCAAAATAGAAGATCTAGGATGTCTCCCTGAGGAACACCAAACGGAACCTAATCATCAGAGGTTAAAGAAATGCATACAAGAAGAAATAGTAAGAAATGTGTCTTAATTTCAATTTTGAGATGTATTTATAATTTAAAATTACTTGGTAAAGTTGGTAATGAGAAACAAATAATTTTGGAGGGCTGAGCTCTCGGCACTATAGAGAGAAAACTAAACAGTCATATTATTGCATTCTTAAAATGCCTCTTCAAATATGATATGAAGATTGTTTTCTAGTCAAATTTGACTGGAAAAACTGGTAAAATCGACCAGAATATAGTCAACATTTGACAAGATTCTGATCAGAATTACCTGTTTCTGGTCAAATTGACCTGTTTTCTAGTCCAAATTTGACTAGAAAACAGCGTAAGATCATATTTTACTCGGCACCTAGTCAAATGTCTAATCAAAATGATAGACAAGAAGCGCGGGAACAAAGAGAGAAAACATCCTTTTAATAATTGACCATTCAGGAGGGATTACCACTCCTTTTGAAGCTATTTTGGGTAGATTTGATGTACAAGCTTCCACGAGCCTCTTTTCAGTCCAATTAGTGTTCATTACCAGAATCTTGGTCTTGTTCCATTTAATGTCTGAGACTGAGTCACTTATTTTGGTGTGCATCGGTTTTCCTCTCTATTTATCTACCGGTTTAACCAATGTACACTTGATCACAAGATCCACAAGGAATAGAGTAGATATCCTTTAGTTGGAGTTCCACGGGAGCAGGGTCCTTAGGGTGTACCAGTTGTTGTCGTAGACTCTTCTTCTGGAGAGATATGCATTATGTATATAATTTCAGTCGATAGTTAAGGCAGAATAACTGTTTGAGTTTGATTATTGGTAGAGACAGTACCATCAACTTGTTGAAATATTTTTTCTACTGGAGCTGTGACAGCCAAACTTGGATATCGTTCGAGTTCACGAGTCGCTATACTATCTGTATAATTCAGGACCACTGATGTATTCCTCTGCGTCTATCTTATAGTGGGGAAATGTAAAAAACCCAAAAAGGTCAACATGTTGCCTAGTCTTTATTCTACTGGAGCTATTGTAGTCCAAATTTGGGCACTAGTATATGTAGGAGAGTACAAGTGGCTACTATCTATAGCAACCACTGGAATGTTTCCTGGGTCTGTCATAGGATAGAGAAATGTTTATATGGTTGCCAGATTTTCTGCCCAATTGAACACTTTCCTCTTTGAAGTCCTACGGGGATGAGAGCTGGCTCAAATGAAAGCTATGACAAGTGTTTTTACATGAATGTCAGATTATGAGATTTTTGTTTTAGGTCGTATAAAGGATATCGGGCTCGTATAAAAACATAATTAGCATGATTAGGATCGTTGTACGAGATCAGACGATGTAAGAGCATTGTTATTATCATTGAAAATACAAAATTAGGGTTTTTCACTTTGTGTTTAGAGTATGCAATTTCGATTAGTCATGAAACAAAGTTTGACTTCTTTACACATAAGCAAATGCTGCAAAATTAGTCGATTTTCTTGCCGAATTCCTACTGATTTCACATGGTAGTTTCTACGGGTGAATTATAGGAATCCCCATAGTGTGCAACTGCAACGACTTTCGCGATGTAGTCTTCTAATAATCTCCTACACTTCATAAAGGAAACTCCTTTTAGTAACCCAAAATCAAAGTATTTGTTAAGGTGCATTTGTTTGAAACAGTCATTGAAATTACTCATTTAAAGTATCAAATCAAACAAAAACATGTTTAGGGGTACATTTGGAATGTCATACGTGATCATGATATCCATTATTCTGGAATGCAAATGGACCCCAGACATTCAAGTCCCTGGGGTGCTTCGTATGTCTTTTCCTTGGTGATGAATGTTTTAAAAAGGTCATCATTGCACTAAAATGTCAACATTTTGCCATATCTCTTTCTAGAGGAGCTGTTTCAGCCAAATCTGGGTATATTGTAGGAAGGTACAGGACTACCCATGTCATTTATCTGTAGCACGTATGAGCCCATCACGTGGGGGGCCACTGACATTATTATATTCAATAATGTATGTTTACAATGTTTCTCTATGTACTATAAAATGAATAAGGCGAAACGATATATTTATGTGGAAAAATATCTTTTTACAATACATTTTGTCGTTGGAGTTTGCGGTTGACATGCCGAAATGTAGGTGTGGTTTAAAAGCTTCAAGAGCATTGCGAGGCATGTGCAGCATATAGCTTAGCCGCATTAGCGGTATAGTGAACAGAAACAATTTTACAATTATTAGATTTGTTTTAAGCTGTAGTTTTATGTATTCGAGATAAAAATTTGGGAAAACTGTAATTCTCAAAAAAACAAAACAAATCAACACAATACATGCTTTTCATGCCATAATTACTATTTTGTTTTAACACTTAAGTGCCCAAGCTAAAAAAACTTCCGTTAGTGCCGGGGGGGGGGGGGGGGTTCCTAGGGACCCAACCCAGATAACCACCTTCCCGTGGGAGTTTGATCATGACAGTAACACAAATAAATGGGGGTCACATAAGAACCACTCCTCCCAATAAAATGAAAATCCACCTTTGACCTAGAACTATGGTCAATTGAAATTGTCACTCTTCGAAAAAGAGTGGTTCGCACATTTCCCATCCTCAGCAACTCCAATATCAGGTTTTGAACCAAAATAATTCATTATATCTACTCTAGAATAACCAATTAAAATAATCATTGCAAAATATAGCCAAATTTATACCATCTTGTATTTTCCTCAAACTTCAAATCGCCTTATTTTTCCCATAGACTACACAGTTAGAGCACGGCATGACAAAATTAAAATTGATGCTATCAGCATATAAAAGGTTATTTGATTTAAGTATTATTAATTGTTAATTATTACCGTCCTCGTAATATCTAGCAAATAAAATCACCAAGATTTACAATTTTTTTTTTTTTTTTAAAACTTTAAAAAAAAAAAAAAAAAAAAATATTCTTGATTTTTTTTTCACTTCCGTTAGTGCCCGGGGGGGGGGGGGGTTCCTAGGAGACCCAACCTAATTATTCTAATGAAACCGTGGGCGGATTTAAATTTTTTAATCGGAGAAGCGTAGTAATAATCACAGACAATTATCAAAACCCTCCTTGAAAATTTGTTGCGTAACCAGGAAATTGCAAAAAATCAAATGTTGGGTACTATGGACCCCCCCCCCCTTGGGCACTAAGTGTTAAATAAGCCTAGGCACATACCGATAAAGACCGCTTCATCGTGTCAAAGCAAGTGGCATGTTTGATTTCTGTATCCCAATAATCATATTCGTAGATTCGTAGATAATATTCGACGCTGTTTTGGATTGCAGAATAATGCACGCATGCGGGGGTCCAAACCATCCCTTCCAATGCATTCTGGAAATTCACTTGGAAACCTGTTTTACTTTCTGGCTTACTGACTGCAATCGCTGAACCGCTTTTCTTGGTGACACCGTTGGCAATTAGTGGTATTATCAACTTCGTGAATGTCCCGGATACGCACTAGTAAAGAGGTGAGATGTTGCATTATTGTGACTTGTTATGGGGAATTATTTATTACAATGGGCTGAACTGAGCTGTTTCTTGATATTCCTTGACCATTATTAGTCTTGGACATTATACACGTATCCATTTAGAAAAGAACAATTAACACAATTTGTATGGTCACAATTAAAGTAAATCATCAAGAACATGCATTCTATCATTTGTGTCATTGTAAAATAGAAGCCTTAACTTGTTGATTATAATCATAAAGTATCAAGATGCTAGTTTCTATACCTTTAAATTTTTTTATCTAAATCTGGATTTACATCAAGAAAACCAAGAAAAAAGAAGTACTTGTAACTCATTTTGATACTTTGTGGTATCAATACTAATACTTATAAAAAAGTTCTTATAATAAGTAGCCTGCATATATATCTACCTAGCCTGTTTCGCTCCACTGTTGAAGGAAGACCAAGCGTCGATTTAAGAAATAAAGGGTTTGCAGTGTCATTTATGGGTGAATAATGTGTCCGAGGTCAGAAAACTAAATAATGGGTGGGGTGCAACCGAGCCCATTATTTTAAAGTTAAGGTTTTATGCCGAGGATACATTATGAGCCATAAAATGACACTGCAAACCCTTTATCTATTATATTACCTAAAACAGCTTAATTTAATAAGAAAATGCATTGGCGACCCATTATTGCAGAATATTGGGCCATAAATTGACCATCAGAATGCTGCATTTTCAATAATGGGCAGCAAAGGTAATAGAATTTCCATTTAGCTGTCCTGAGCCGTTCTTTCCCATGTAACACTACCGTACTCTCTGATTTCATCCATCCATCTCCTGCCTGGCCTGCCTCTTCCTCTGAGAGTGTGCTCTAGGGGTCCAGTCCATTACCTTTTTAGTCAGTCCATCTGTCATCCTCCTTCCTTGCTAGATGGTAGCCACCTCCACTTCTTTGTTTTTTATTTCCCGAATTATATCCCGCACTTCTGTTCTTTTTTCAATTCTTGGTTAGTGACTTTGTCCCTCTTTGTAACACCAATCAAAATTCTTCCATAGCTCTCTCAGTAACTCTAAGCTTTCTTTCCAGCCTGTTGGTTGGGTTCCATGTTTCTGCCCTATATGAAAGCACTGGAATAATGCACTGGTTAAAAACCTGCTTCTTAAGTGTAAGTGGTAACGCCTCATCCCGAAAAAGTTGAGCTTGCCAAATTTCACCCAAGCCAGCGGGATCCGTCTATTCACTTCTCATGCTGTTTCATTTTCCACTGAGATCTTTTTACCCAAGTATATATAGCTTTCCACCCTTTCTATTACATTCCCTTGAACTGTGATAGTGTGATCTTTGAGTCTGCTACCCATTATTACTTTTGTCTTCTTGATGTTCATTGTGAGTCCTGCCTTTTTGCTTTCTTCACTTAAAAGGTCCATGGCCCGATCGCTAATAGCCTCGTCCCCAGAAGCCCAGATTTTAACCGGAAGTGGTCGATATTTTGGTATCAGAAGAAAAGCTACTATTTTTCTCATTTACCCTGTGAAATCTAGGGCTAAATGATGTTTGGTTTGGGAGTTATGAGCGAAAGTGTACTCCAATTTGGTCGACCAATATTAGTTTTACAAAGTACTCTATGGGGCTCACAAAATCACGTTTCTAGCTGTCACATCAAAACGGAATGAAATATCGGCGCGAAACTTTACAGATGGGTTTTTGGGTGAAGGCCATTCTTTCTATCAAGATGAAAACTTTATATACTTAAATCGGACCATCCCCCTTTAAATCATTATCTGCAGTTCCCGAGGTTAACGACTGAGAAGTAGGATGTCATCTGCAAACCTGAGATGTGTAAGGTGTTCCTCGTCAACTACAATTTCCATTGAGATCATGTTCCATGGCTGCGCTGACGATTTTCGGGGAGATTGGGTCACCTTGTCTTACACCTTTTAGGATCATGGAAGCATCAGTTATGGTGCTCTCCAAGTGTATTCGTGCACTGGGATGGCCTTAAGTATTTCCCATCACTGTCCTGCCTTTCCAATGCATTAAAAAATGACTGATGATCCAAGTTGTCAAATGCCTTCTCATAGTCTTCAAAACTGAGACAGATGTCAAATCGGTATTCTTTTGCTTTCTTGACGATCTGGCTTAAGGTGTGAAGATGGTTTGATATTCTAAAGCCTGAACGAAATCCTGCTTGTTCACATGGCTGGTTTTCATCCAGTTGCCTCTCTACCCTTGCAAAGATGGTTAGTGTGAAGAATTTGTAGATATGAGGCAACAGGCTGATAGGTCTATGATTTTTTTATGTCTTTCATATCCCGATTCCCTTTTTTGAACAATAAAATGACTTTGGCTATATATTCGAGTAAAATATTTCGAAAATGTGAATACCATCTCTATAGATGTTTGTCATTTCTAGTGCATTACAAATTACATGACATATTAAATGACATGACAAATAATGCATTCATAATTTTTACTTTTGTTAGACATGACTCATTTAATAACAAAATATATATATTCATATTCGTCATTTAATTTGTCATACACTACATTTAATTTGGAACTGCACTATATATCCAAATTAATAGGAAAGTTTATCCGGTTATCCGTCAATTGTGCAAAGAAATCACTTTTATGATTGTTCACATCCATTTATTTACTCATATTGCTTACAGAGAACCTTTCATTACGTAACCGTGCGAGAGTTTTTCAGCAATGGTTATGTTCAGCTCATTGCCTTGTTCTTAGCAACCATTTTTAGAAGAACACTCTACTGGACGGCTCAGTACATATTAATACTGGAATCTGTGCATATCAAGAATGCATTACAGGTACTGGTATAACTATTTCTCTGTAATACACATAAAACGTACTACTCGGCTTCAAGCCCCTGATTTCTCTTGAACATGCAACCAGGGACTGGAAGGGCTGATGTTTTGAAACTTTCGATTCAAATCTCTAGCTTTTCTAGCATATTTTTCTAGTTCAGGTAATTTTTTGTTTTATAGTCGTAGTGCTATCAGCAGAACAATAATCATTCACTGACTTTCATATTGGTCACTGGTTTTGCAGCGGTTAATTCTTATAGCTTCTTATATCATGAATGTCATTTGCAATTCCCTTTATAACCGTGCATAACATGCTTCTTTGTCCCAACAATGGGTCAGCACTATTCATAGGGCATTTACACGGCATAGTTTGAGTTCCCTACTCTGTAAGCCCTTTGATTTGATTGGACCCATTGCTATGCTGGGGACCAAAGTCCTATTACGTATTGCAATGTGAGATTTCAAGGCACCCATTTGTGTTATATGTACTGTTTTCATATAGATTAGACATTCAATACATTTCTACCTTGTATTTACAAAAGTCTCAAAAGTAAAAACAAAAGGTGATTTTGAATTGCTTATATTCCAATATAAAACATAGACTAAATGCTAAATTAGAAATTTCAAAATTTTCTACCAAAGAAATAGCCCTCAGCTTAGTCGTTTTAGAAGAGGCTGTTTTGATGTAAAGCTTTGCATTTGTGCAAAAATCAGCATTAAAAAATATCTAGGGACACCAGGTATGTGAAATCTCTCGTTGTACCTTTAATCCTACTACTATACTTAGTTCCATCTTGACATCACACTGAGCAACATCATTGTGAGTCTCTTAATTTTGCTAGTAATCTGTTAGATTGTTCACCTTTTGTTCCATTAACGTATACTTAATGTGGGACTCCGAGAAAGCCTTTATTTTGCAAGTTACACCCCGACACACACGTTCTTGTAAGCACCGACAAATGCGATTTTAAAGACAAAAATGGACATCAAGTTTCATAATTATTTATATGATATAGATTGTCCCAACAAACCTATACAATCATATATTACTAAAATATAAAATATAATATACTAAAAATTATAAAAAAAATGATAACTTTGCCAGTTTCTGTGAGATATTTTGACTTTAATTGTTAGACCAGTTCCTAAGCCAAATCCTTGGTTTATTCCATCCAATTGATGGACTCTAACCGGAGATATGCCAATTGAACACGAAGGATAAAATACCACGTGGGCCAGTTTCGCTTGAAGGTTCAAGAACTATTTGCTAAGGCATGTAGCATTCCACAGCAGCCGACAACATCCCGCTGAGCTATGTTATGAGTGTCATTGTTCAAACTAAGGAGTATCTTAAACAGACTTTAGTAGGCGTCTGTGGGGAAAATTGATATTCGGGTTAATTATAAGGTGTTAAAAACAAAAATATGTGACCGGTTAGAAGTTTTCTGTTGAACGGTTTCGACGGTGGTATAAGGGACCATTTTAGACAAAATATTTCTAAACGGTCATCGATTTTTTTGGGAAATGCGAAGTAAGTAAAATGTCCGGGTTTTGAAAATGGCAGCAGTGCGTGACCAGATGTTGGTGTAATAGGTCAGGTAGAAGTTTAGGCACACCGCTCTGAAGGGGAAATGGAGTACAGACTTTTCTATTGATAGATTTTAGTCAATTAGGACCTAAGCCAATAATTTTGGAGGGTGTGCAAAATTTGTTACAGTGCCCAGTTTAAAATCCAATATGGCTGACACCATGTCCAAAACACTAATAACATAAGTATTTTAGATAGAGACAAATATTTCTCGGGTACTACGGTGTTTTAAGCACGAGAAAGGGTTGGTAATGTAATTTTATCATTACATGACCACAAAAAATCCAATATGGCTGCTCAAAAGTCAAATATGCTCTGGAATCCATAAAATTAAAAGATTCTTAACACCTCATTATACCTTTTACGCTACTTGAATACATGATGAACACCTAAATATGTATGCAGGTGTTCAAAATACGTTACAATTGATCACACTCTGACAAGTTTACTTTAACACTCTAGAATGCATTTCCAACGTATCCGGACAAGTCAAGTGTTCTGCACATTTTGCAGTTAGAGGCGTAATTCCATTGTCTATAGCATGCTTTATGCTTGAACTTATGTATTGATCACGAGAAACCCTATTTGGGCATTTCTTGTAATGGACATTTTCAAAGTGCAAGATGGCAGCCACTACAGCCGCCTTTAAAAATCGTAAAACCTACATTCTATGTGTATTATATGTAGTTACATCAACTATTATTATAAAGGTGGTGTAAATGAAGGTATTGGATAAGTATTTTACCATTTGATATTCTTATCTGGAATTTCTGTTCTTGAACATGCAAAAAATGTAAGATGGGGGCCAATGTGGCTGCCTTTTACCTTCTTTAAAACTAATAAATACGAGATCTTATTGTATTTAGTTAAACACCCAAAATGATTATTAAAGTTTAAAGTAAAGTATGAGATGTATGTCTTTGAGCACTAATAACTCGTATCTTGTATTTTGTTTTGACAACATAAGGCTTAAATGCAAAATGACGTGCCAGTATATTATGACTATTTGACAATTCGTAGGTTTTACAGATCTTAAAAGGCAGCATATTTGCTTCCATCTTGATTGGTAAGCTCGTTAACACACTTGAAGTGTCATATATGTAGTTCCTACTGGGTATAGAGCGCAGATTATGCCTCTATCACAAATACTTTATGAGTTATGGTCACTTGAATGATTTCAGGAATATTGGGTGTAGGGTCGCCATATTGGATTTGATGGTATTGTGATCAATCCGCATAACCGTCCAAAAGATCCTCGTGCTTTAAAACCTGGATCTGTGCATAAAATAGCTTAAATTATGGCCATTTGAATGAATTTGAGAGTGATAGCGGCCATATTGGATTTCTAGAAAATGGCACTCACGAAATTTTGCAACCCTCCAGAAATTATTAGGCTTAGGTCATCATTGCAAAATCATCCTAGAAAAAGTCTGTACTCCATTCTCAAACAAAAGAATATTTTTCCAGATCAGAGTGATGTATTATCATGAATTGAACTAATTATATTTTTGCAAACAGTGAAAGCACAAACTGTTTGTTATGGGGAAATGGGGACTCTCTTTCACTCACAGGGGGACAATAATCATTGAATTCATGTAAATTTTGGAATTTGACTGCTGAAACTAATGGAACACCCCCAAGTCTCTGTTGGGGAACAGATGTGCGGACAACTCTCTCAGTTTTTTTTGAGGCCAATTTACCTTCCTCTTTCATGTCCGCCGATATGACGGGAGGAACATACGAGAACGCAGTGTTGAAAGTATGGTTGTTGTTCAGCTTACTTTCAACGAGGGTTTGTTTTTATGGTTCTACCCTTCTGTGAAACCTGCGAAGTAAGCTGAGACAACAAGACTGTTTGCGAATTGAATTTACCAATGTACGTGTATTGTATTGGCAATTGTGGACATTTTCAAGTTATAATTATGTATAGGCACAAGAAGCAGAACTTTATACTTTTTATTTATTTTCAAGTTAAAGAATGTCTTGAAGTTGATTTCATGCAACTGTGTTGATATCCGGCTAGCCGAAACTGGACCAACGGGTTTTTCAAGGTGTCTCAGATAATTGGCATTAACTCTCCTGGACCAGAACCCCCCCCCAAATTACACCAACTAAAAATTCTCATGATGAAAGCTTGGAACATTACCAAAAAAGTATCAGTTAACGTTCAGTTTTGCAGAAAAAAGAAAAATTAATTTTTATGTATTAAGTTTTTGTGTTTTTTTTTTTGGGGGGGGGGGTAAGCAGTCTTAGGTGAATCCCCCTGAAAAAGTTTGTATTTTATCTTGAATTTTCCTACCAAACGGGAACATTCAGTAGTTTAGCATAGTTTGGCGTACGTAGTGTTTCCGTATTTATATATATAAAGTAATAACACAAACATACAACCCAGACAAACAAACAAACACCCCCCCCACACACACACACACATACCTTTAAATCACAAGAAATGAAGACTTACAAAGTAGTCGTTTGGATATTTGACGTCTTTACATTTCAGGTTTCGGTATATGACACATTGCTTGTACCAGGACACATGCAATATTTGGGGCAACAATGCAATATAGGAACGGATAACAAAATTACGCGTTATTGATACAGCTAACATTTCACGGGCGTTGAAGAGATTCACTTGTGGAAGAGTGTGCTAATGGTAAGGTTCTATGTAAGGATAAATAACTGTGAAATAAATTGTGGTATTTTGATCGGAAACGCACATGATACCGTGGTAATCCTTTTTTTTTTAAGAATTATATTTTCGTTCGTTATTTCAAAGAAGGTGGGTGCCAATGTCATGATCTACCGTGTCCGTGTGTTTTAGTGCCGAATGGACACGTGTTTTAAGATTCGGTGTCCCTGGACCACTTCTTATAAAAGTATGCGTCCTCCAGACACAAAGTTTTGATTTTCAGTGTCCTAGGGACAATAAAAAACTAAAACCGCACGTCCGAGGACATTGAACTACGGGACTTTCAATGTTTTTTAAATCACATTACACGAAATGGTCGGCGTCCTGAACTTGAGTAGTCCAAGGACCCTAACAGTTTATTCCTTCCGGTCCTCAGGACTTCAAATCTGAAACAAGAAGTCCAGGACAATTTTTAAAAACAGGGACTTCAATTTTATCACATTATAAGAAGTGTAAGGGTCCATAAAACGTTCACAGTCCTAGGACCCTACATTTATTCCCTCAGCGTCCTAATGACATTCCACATCTGACACCAGATCCATATGACAATTTAAAACATGTGTACTTTTCAATTTTATCACATTTAAGAATGTAGTGTCTCCTAAATGTTCACATTCCTAGGACCCTCCATTTTATTCCTCATCGTCCCAATCTGGAACCAGAGTCCTAGGTGGCATTTAAAACATGGACTTCGATTTTTTATCACTACAAGAATGTCGCGTCCCTAAACTTGGAGTTACGCTTATGACACGGATACCAGTTTGGACACATGTTTAAGGCCATCATCTCAACCATGGGGGGGGGGAAAGTAGAGACCCGTCTTGTGGGTCTCCCCTGTTAGTAACGACAGGCAGCGAACTAATCTCTCACACCAAACACTGTTTCCTTTAACATCATTTCTTAAGTGTACCCATATCATGACTATATCTCAGCGCAGGCCTTTTTCTAAGGTCTGTCTTGACTATAGCGTTTTTTCCAAGCAAAAAGTTAACATCATTGCTGTTTTGTGAAGCAATCTCCAATGTCGATGTCCTATGTCTGCAGGAAAACCCACAGAGGAATCGATAACCACCGCCCAACCAGACCGGGAATGGTCCTTCCACGAGAGACCACATCGACCATATGGAAGTGCTATATATGTGAGAACAGCACCGTAGTCGAAGCAACCTCAAGTCTGATGACAACAACATCGTAAGTCCTCCCATTGAGCTAGCTTCGGTCATTAAGTTACATCCGTCTAAAAACCTCCACTAAACTTCAAGCACCTCAACTCAGCCTTGGGAATTCCACCAAACCTCACTTCTTCATTTGGCGATTTCACATCCACAGTACCCCTGGGGCTACAATGAAACTAACAAAGACGACAAGCTGTCGAGAATGGATAGACAGTCACCATCTACGTCCCTTCACGACTCTAGCTGCCGCCATCATTTCATAGCGTTGGAAGAGAGGTTACCACCCTGATCTAGCTATTTTTGTAAAACATATCTACATGTGAGTGAAGAATGTCTGGGATCCGTTCCACTAACTCACGTCCGACCAATCGGTATCCAAGTCACGCTGCAGTAAGACCACACAAAGTCCCTTTTAACGTCGCTTTAATAACAGGGAAGCAGACTGGCAAGGATTCACTATTGACCTGGATCAGAACTGAAGAGGATGCTCCAAACCCATAACTCTGACAACTTTGGCCCACTCATGGAACAAGACTGCCCGGAGATTCACACCAAGGCTGTAGGACCGAATATATACCAGGCCTTTCCAAGTAGTGTGCTAGAGAATACCATGAGTATATCATCATGTTGAAGCTGTATCCTTTTTCGTCCCTGAAACAACGGCTAAAGGTGAGGAAGTTTGTAGAGGATCTCCTAGGAAAAGTCAAAACTGGCAACTTTAATTGAATCCACAGAAATGACCCATTCAGCCCGAAAGCAGGTCTACCATCCGACGCCCGAGGGGAATCAACAGAACCTCCGCATCAGCCAAATGTCACACCCCACCAAGTTCCCCACCAACTGCTTTTAATGGCAAGTGCAGCAAGAAGCCCAAGAAATCAAACTAGACCATAGAGGTTGTGGCCAACCCTGTTTCACTCGCCCCTTCAACATGGACGAATTGGGATCCGGTATTGCTAAAACTTAAACCAGAAAGCAGTAGCCTCGACACACATCTCACTGAGCACTAAAAATCTTGCCCAGTTAGCAAAGGAATGCTTCTTGAGCTCTAACAATTGCTGCCTTACTTCCGCACAGGTTCCCCAAAGATCTGGAGGAAAGACACGTTATGGCACTGCCTAAAGCCTGGTAAAAAGCACTCCTCAACCATACCTACAAGCTCTTGGAACTTCCTGCTCAATCGTATCGCACCTGTTATAGACGAACACCTCATACCAAAACAAGCAGGTTTCCGGCCAGCAAATCAACAACAAGCCAAGTACTCACCTAACTCAACACATTGAGATGTTTCGAGAAGGGTATGGTAACCGGAGCTGTCAACAGCGTACGACACTGTTATCCACAGATGCCCCCTACTCCATAAGAGTCTGGAAATTACCAAGGACCTCCGCTTTGGCTGACCCGCTTATCGAGGATTGCTTGCAAACAGATGTTTCGTTTGTTCGCTAGGAGCGAAGAAGAGCCAGATGGGCGTAGGCCAACAATTTGGTCTACACCAGGAGTGTGCTTGCAGATCCCTGTTCAACATCATATACCAACGACCAACCTATCAGTGCAGGAACCTGTCGTTTTTATTTATGCAGCGATCTTGAATTAGCGCACAAGATGCCGACTGTCACAGTTGTTGAAGAGAGACTCTCCAAAGCTTTGGATGAACTCACCTTATTATGAGGAAAACCACCTACGTGCAATTCCATCTAAGACACAGGTGTTGGTGCTTTCCATCTACGCACCCGTGAAGCCAACTCAGCTTTTTGTAAGTTAACTGGTCTGGAACACCTCCTGGAGCACTGTGATACCCCTGTCCACCCAGGAAGTTACCTTGGACCGCACGCTCTTATAAGACCCACATCGAGAATACGAAGAGTACAGAGGATGCTTGCCCTGTATTGGAAAGATCAATCCTGCCAGAAGCTTGATTCAGCGTTAAATGCCTCCTACCGGCTTATCACGGATGCCTCGTCCAACACCAATTGAAAACTTATACATCCTAGCAGGAATTTGCTCACCAGACATCCGTCGTAGCGTAGCGAGCATGCAAGAGCGTACTGCCAAGTATCTAATTTGAATCACCCTATGTCTGACAGATACCCGCTGCAACCGCCTTAAATCCATCGAGACTTTCTTAAGCATAAGTCCAACCTCTTGAACAGTCTCTAAGGAGCTGAAAGAGTAGCCTTGTGGAAAGAATGACTTGCCATCAACCACGCAACATCTATTGGCATTGGACCCCTGTGAGCATCTCCACCTGGAGCTGACTCCTCATTGTCTGAATGGCGATGCCTTCAACAGATTGAGAACCAGAATTGTCCGATCTAAGGTTTCCTTGCAGACGTGGGGCTACCTGGCATCAGAGCAGGACACGACCTGTGGTTTTGGAACAGCAGAGAATTACTGGACATGGAACATCTCTGTCTGCCCACTACGGAGCAACATGCCCAATACAACGGGGGGACCTTGCGGAATTCATGAAGCAGCCAGACATTTGTACCCATCGTATTTGAGAACCACAGTGTTTGGAACGATAAGAAGATCCAACACATTGTTCAGGTGCCTAAACATTACTTCACTCAGGATGTGAATTCGTACGTCATGTTATGGTACCATACATGTGTAACTTTAGTACTACTTTAGAAGTGGATATTTTTCAGGAATTGTAAACTTGTAACTAAACATATTCTAGTTTGTCGTGTCAACTTAAAATTGCACATAATTCTTGTAAGATCGGAATCATTGATTTTTGTTGCACGGAAACCCCCCATCCGTGATAGAGCTCCATAATTTAGTACTCACGAATCAACGAGGCACACAAAATTAAGTTAAAGAACACCACAATTGTTTGTGTGACTGTTTATATTTTTATAACTACATCTTATCTTCTATGGGGGAAGAGGCGTTTTGTGTGTGCACTTCTGGGAAGAATCGTGGATTTTGGTACTAAGTGTTCAAAGTCTGCCGATTTATGCGGGAAGCAACATGCTACTAAGTAGTTTCTCACAGAAATGGGCACTGAAGTCGGTGCCTTCCTTCAGGAACCACTTGAGTAACATGTTGCCGCCCACAATTTTTGTTTTTAATGGGCATACCAAACTCTTCTTGTGAGAACTGCCTGCTTCTTCGAGAAAATTCACGCTTTAATTAAAACACGGTTAATTTCTGGCTCCACTATCTTTATCCCTGGTCAGACTGAAAATAAAATCTGGTATGCAATTACGTTTTTTAATGATTTGCATGCTTTACTAGTTCCCCAAAAACATTTTTAAACTGAAAGCTCTTTTGGATGGTAAATCATTCATTTGGGGAAATGCGCTCTTGGCTTGACCACTTAAATGACATGTGGGGACTATATTTTTTTTTCTAAATATTGCCGACCATATTGAAAAATAGTCCTAGCTAAAATGTATTAACCTGATATTATTATCCGAAATGTATTAATACTGGTAACTACGTTTTGCTTTGTCTGGATTAGATCATTTTTTACACAGGACAGCCCGCAATTTGGGCCTTCTATTTTTTTCATCAAAACCGTAACTTAATACATATTATCATATGTGAACCTAGAATAAACCTAATCCGTTTCTTTATACCTATAAATACGCAATTTTAACTTTTATTTTACAACTGGACTTCCTGCTTTAATAAAGGAATAGTAAGTCATTAAAGGGATAGAAAGCAGAGTACGGCCCGTTACTCGCGTAAACCGTTAGTTTTTTCTCGCATATGTACACGTACGTCCGGGACTAAGGAAACATAAACGGCACACTTTTTATTCAAAAAACATTTTTGGGCCTGAAACCGCAATTCGAAAACATTTTTCTACCGGAAAAAAGTGCGATTCTTCATTTCTTTATTGAAACAATGCATCAAAATCTTGAATTTTTTTTGTTCCAAAATTGGTTTTGTACAAATAGTTCAAAGTGATCCAAGAGCCAAAATTTGCATGTAATCCATGGTGGATCAATATATTAAGAAATAACGTTGGCCAATAGAAAACGAGTAGCTACAAGCAGGGAGGGGCATTAATGAAATCCACATGGATATACATTCAAATTTTTGGCTCTTGTATCACCTTTCCAACTAAATTAATGCTAATCTGCTCCGCTATCAGACGTATTCCTTCATCACATTCATTAAGATGTATTCATTTATTTGGTCGCTTTTGTGATCGTATCTCTACTCTGAGATTAACGTTTAGCTCTGGCAATCATCGCCATCAGTTTCGTGCTAAAAAGATCTTGCGGTTTTGATTGTAAGAGATATCTTCCGTTATCTCGCCCTATCCGCTACACAATGTCACACAGCGCTAATTTCTATGGTTAACCATTAAAAAACGGCAGTTTTTTGTCTCTATCTTCGAAACTAAATGGATTTAGAGCTGAAATTTTTCATGAACGAGAATGAAAAAATCTGGCCTCTCATCTGGTATGAAAAAAGCGTAGCGAGCATGCAAGAGCGTACTGCAAGTATCTAATGTGAAGCACCCTATGTACTTACAGATACCACCTGCTGCCAACCGCCTTAAAGTCCAGAGAGAGTTTCTTAATAAAGTCCAACCTCCTTGAAACAGTCTCTAATGAGCTGAAGAGAGTAGCCTTGTGGAAAGAATGACCTTTCCATCAACCAAGCACATCTATGGGCGTTGGACCCTGTTAGCATCTTCCACCCTGGAGCTGACTCCTCATGGTCTGAAATGGCGAGCTCACAGATTTAGAACCAGAATTGGACGATCTAAGGTTTCCTTGCAGAAGTGGGGCAACCTTGTAAGCAGATCCGGACACTACCTGTGGTTGGGTAACAGCATAGAATTACTGGTGACAATGGAACATCTTTGGTCTGCCCACTACTGGAGCAACAATGCACATCAGGACCTTGCGGAATTCAGTGAAGCAGCCCGACGCTGTACCCATCGTTAATTTGGAACAACGTGTTTTGGACACGATAAGAAGATCTCAACCCATTGTTAAGGTTCCTAAACATTAACTTCATCAGGATGTCAGTCCTTTCGTCATGTTAGGGTACCCATGTGTAACTTTAGTACTCAACTTTAAAGTGGAATATTTTTCAGTATATTGTACTTGTAACCTAAAGCTATTCTAGTTTGTCATTGTCAAACTGAAAATTGTCACATAATCTTTGTAAGATCGGAAAAGCACAATTGATTTTGTTGACGGAAACATCGTGATAGAGCTCCATAATTTAGTACTCGCGAATCACTAGGCACACACAAATAAAGTTAAAGAAACCACAATTGTTTGTTGTGACTGTTTATATTTTAATAACTCAAATTTATATTATATGGGGAATATGCGTTTGTGGGTGTGCACTTCTGTGTAAGAACGTGGAATTTTTGGTACTATGTGTTCAAAGTCTGCCGATTTATGCGGGAAGCAACATGCTACTTAAGTATTTCTCACCGAAAGGTGCACTTACGTCGGTTCCCCTTCCTTCAGGAACCACTTGCGTAACATGTTGCCGCCCACAATTTGTGTTTAAATAGGGCATACTCATAACTCTTCTTGTGAGAACTGCCTGCTTCTTTCGAAGAAATGCCGCTTTAATTAACACTTACATTTCTGCTCCACTATCTTTATACCTGGTCTACCTGAAAATACAATCTGTAGCATCCGTTTTTAATGATTTGCATGCTTTTACCAGTTCCCTCAAAAACAGTTTTAAATGAAGCTCTTTTGGATGGTAAATCATTCATTTGGGGAAATGCGTCTTGGCTTTGACCAACTGATACAATGAAATGTGGGGACTAATGGTTTTTTTTCTAAATATGGCCGACATATTTGAAAATAGTCCTAGCTAAAATGTATTACCTGATATATTATCCGAAATGTATTATACTGATTACTCCGTTTTGCTTTTTCCTGGATTAGTCCTTTTTTAAAGGACAGCAGCAACTTTGCCTTCATATTTTCAAAATCAAAAACCGTAACTTATACATATTTATATATGGGAACCTAGAAGAAACCAGACCGTTTCTTTACCTATAAAATAAGCACTTTTGAAACTTTATCTTGTTTTACACTGGACTTCAATGACCTTTAATAAAGAATAGTAAGTCATTAAAGGGTAGGTAAAGCATGTAAGGCGCGTTAACTCGCGTAAACCGGTAGTACTCGCATATTACACGACGTCCGGGGACTAAGGATACACGGCACACGTGTTTATCCAACACTTTTTGGGCCTGAAAACCGAATGCGAAAAACATTTTTTCGACCGGGACAAGTTGCGATTCTTCATTTCTTTATTGAAACAAATTGCATCAAAATCTTGTATTATTTTTGTTCCAAAATGTTTTGTACAATATTTCAAAGTGTGATAAAGAGCCAAAATTGGCAGTTATTCATTGTGGATCATATAGTCAGAACATAACGTTGGCCACTAGAAAACAGTAGGCTACAAGCAGGGAGGGGCATTAATATGAAGTCCACACTGGATATACCTCAAATTTTTGGCTCTTGTCTCACCTTTCAACTAATTAATGGCTAATCTGCTCCGCTAGTCAGACGTATTCCCTTCATCAACATCAATTAAGATGTATTCATTTTTTGGTCCGATTTTGTGAATCGTGATCTCTACTCGAGATGAACTTTAGCTCTGGCAAACCTCGCAATCAGGTTTCTGCTAGAAAAAAAATAAAACAAACAAATATCTGCGGTTTTGATTGTAGAGAGATAATGCAGGTTATCGCGCCTAGGAAAATTATTGAGAGATTTATTGACAAAGTGGTTCAGTTATAGTGTGAAGGGAGACGGGGCAAACTCTATCCGCTCCACAATTTAACATCGCTAATTTCTATGGTTAACCATAAAAACGGCAGTTTTTGTCTCTATCTCGAACCGAAATGGATTAGAAGCTGAAATTCATGACGAGAATGATAAAAATATGGCCTCTCATCTGGTATGAACTGGGATACTAACTTCCTGTAATTCCAACCACGACGGAACAGGCACCTTTAAACGGGCACATATTGCCAAACAAGGTTGTTTTTGAATAAATGGCATGGGGCCTTTTATTCTCGTACACATTGTCGCATAAGAGCTCTTGTTTCGCAATGCTTCCTAACGTTTACGCGGGATCGTCGAGTTGACGCGCGTTTTCTTTGTGGCATGTTTGAAGGTTGAATATTTAAAATTAGGTAAGTTATTTTTGGCTGAAAATGACTTAATATCCCTTTAAACAGACTGGATACATCGATTTTGAATAGAATCACACCTATAATTTTCATATGATAGTAATTAAAACACTAACAAACTAACCAAAATGCCTGGACACACAAACATACAGTCCGACCAGAAAGTAACCTGCCAGTTTTGTCTTCCAAGAATTATCTTCTTTCATCTCAGGTATCAATGAAGGCATATGATACCCACATGTTTTTTTTTATTTAAAAAAATGAGCAAAGGTGGCAAATCCAATACAACTTATGGTTATAATCCATTAACAAAATCGGCACGAAAGCACAAATAAAAATATACAAGATAAATAAAAAATAAAAAGGAAAAGGAAAAAGTTTCAAAGCAAAATAAAAATAAAATTAAATTAAACAAAAATAAAAATAAAAATAAAATATGAAATAAAATAAAATCGCAACTAATTGACGCACCTGAAATATAATATTGTTTTTTATGGTTTTTTTTTAAACTGCGAATGAGATTCGAACCTACGACCTTGCAAATACACATACACATAACACACAAAGCATTACATACCTTGGAGTCCTAAGTCTTACCACTTCACCACGAGGGATTGCTGGAAATCGGCTCATTTTTAACTGTACAAATACTGTTCACATAGACACAGCTATAACACAGCTATAACACAGCTATATGACTTGGGACTGTGCATAACGGAAATACAGTGTCCTAGAACTTTATAAAATACCGATACCAAAAGTCCCAGGACGCTAAGCTGACGGGACTCTCAATTTTCTGATAGCTGTAAATAATTTGAGTGTCCCCTAAAATGCGGAGTCTGGGGCACACATATTAAAAGTATATTCTAATTTCACAGCCTCTGCATCCGAAGGACACCCAGTCTTAGTGAAACCTGCAGTCCGAGAGGGCAACAGCTTTCAGAACAGTCTCAGATACACACACAGTCCTAGGACTGCAGGTTTCAGAGCTTGTGCGTCTGAGGGACGCTCAATATCATAGTAACCTACAGTCCTAGGACTGCAGGTTTTACACTGGGGTTTCAGAGAGACGCCCAGTCTCTGAAACCTGCAGTCCTAGGACATGGGGATATATAGGACACTACGATTCTTTACACCGGGACTTTTCAGAAGGACGCCACATACAACATTTGAGCTCCAAAATTTGGGTCATTTTGGAGAGACATTTTCCTTAGTTTCCTTTGGTTTTGACATACTGGTGCCAAAGGTTACTACCGCTCTTTGTAAATTGGAATTTGATAAAGACTATTACTCCAATAGAAAAAAATACAGATTTTCCGGGGTAATTAAATGAAAAGAAAATATTATCCAAAAATCAAGGTATATATTAAACATATTTAATATGATTTGTTTGATTTCAGACTATTCCTACATTTCTTTTGCTATATAATACATTGGGCATGCCTGCTATCTGCGGATTGGGCGTTTATGCAGGGTTTGGATCTGTAATTGTTATTACCAGTCGACTAATATCTGTCTTTCATAAGAGAGCGCTCGTAAGTAAACAGCCTGTCTCAAAAAGAATGGTACAATCAGATAATTCTTTTTTTAGACATAAAATCGGGGATCAAATTACTTAAGACTGGTATCATTTTAACACTTAAGTGCATAAGGTCTGAAAACCACTTTGCCGTGATTTTTTTTTTTTTTTTTTTTTTTTTTTTTTTTTTAAAAAAAAACCCAATGAAACAAGGGTTTTGGGTTTTGATACAGATTCAAAATGGCGGTCTAAAAAACTATTTTTATTACTGAAATAAAAATGCTTATTTATGCTAATTAGTTTAAAAACGCCATGGCTGAATTGATTTTTTTATCATCAAAATATGCTCAACTGATATTTAGGCAGTTACATCAAGTCTTGGGCAAAATGTAGTCATAGAACATGGCGCGCGAAAAACGAAATCCTGGGTCCACATGAACCCCCTTCTCCCCCCCCCCCCCCATAAAGAGACTGAACCCTGCTTTCTATTTTTCTTTTTCATTCACCTAATTTTCTTGTGGCAATCTTGAGATAAACTCAATTAACGTACCTGCAGTGAGTTCAAATCAATTTTGTGGAACTTTTGAGCAATGTACAACTCATTTAATAAACATGTTGCATTTGATCATTGTTTGGTAGCTAGTAATCTTCTCTTCTTAGCATTACACAGAGGCGGATTAATGGGGGGGGGGGGGGGCGCACCGGGCAGAGTATACAGGGCGCCCTGGTGCACTGTAGATCTATTAAAATACCTTTTTACGCACAGGGCGCCCTGTAGATGTCGAAGAATGACGGTATAGGACGCCGGCGCCGTGTTGAATGTCTTCAGCATTTCGAACCGACTGAAAAATATGGGTTCTACCGGCGAGTGCAGTGAGTCACAAAATTTGGCGCCCCCTCTATTGAGAAATCCTGGATCCGCCCCTGATTACAGAATGTTACAAGTTATACTTTTGTTCCTGTTGCGGGTATGATATTATGGAGTACACCTTTTTCCAAACTTCGCCTGAAATTGCTCAATAACTTCACCCTTTTGGTGTTTTGTGATACTTAAGATGACCCTCTTCGCAATGAGTTGAGGCAAGTGAACAGTGGTGATTTCTTTTTTTCATGCAGAATGCACAACTTGCATTTCATATTCCAACATCCACTTGTTCAAAATTCTTCAAGGTCACTTATGATACCATGCAAATCCTTTTCTCACCATTATGAGTTACTTTATGTTGTTTCTTGAATTCGGAATCCATTTTGAAAACAGTGCGTTTTGCATACTTAATATTTGGGCCATTGAAAAGTGGCACAAAGTGGATTTTGACCTCTAAAGCATGTAAACGCTTGGTTTCTCTTCTATAACCCAAGACCACTGACACTCGCAAAATCCCACAGCACTGAGTGAGAAAAATGCTCTAAATCCCGGATATCCCATGATTGTGTCATCAAACGAAGGCACATATAGGCACCGTCGTAGCGTGGTATACCCGGTCATCGGGCCCCTGGTTCGAGACCGACCCGAATTTGCGACTTTTCTTCTTCCCCTCTTTCGTCATTCCTTCACTTCCTTCCGGGAGATTAAATTTCTTTAGAATATCATGATGAAAAACGGCATTTTCTCATTGTACCATTTTTTTGAGACAGACTGTAAATTATAACTGTTTTTTCTCAATTGGCCATAAAATCCAGCGACGACGCAGTGAACCAAAGATTATAGCTCGTACATATTTAATCGCACCATACGTTTGTTGAAGCGCAACAGGTTAACACCTACTGAGCAGAGGTAAAGCGCAGCTGTAGATTATTATAAAACGTGCTGTTAAAGAAATTCCGTGGTATGAAACAATATTAAGACACAATAAAAAGGTTAATTCCCATTTGGTCTAATCCCATTTGGTCTAATAGCCATTTGGTCTAACTTCAATTGGTCTAAATCCATTTTGTCTAATACCAATTTGTCTAATAACCATTAAGTCCAACATCCAATTTATCTAACAACCAAAATGTCCATAGCCATTTGGTCTAATGCCCATCTAGTCTAATGCCCATTTCGTCTACTACCATTTGGTCTAATACCCCAAACACCATTTGGTCTAATTCCCATTTGGTCTAATATCCATCTGGTCTAATATCCATTTGGTCTAATATCCATTTGGTCTAATAGCCATTTGGTCTAATATCCATTTGGTCTAATGTCCCCCTGGTTCAATATATTTGGTCTAATACCCATTTGGACCAGATTGACATTAGACCAAATGGATATTAGACCAAATGGATATTAGACAAAATGGCTATTAGACCAGATGGATATTAGACCAGATGGATATTAGACCAATTGGGTATTAGACCAAATGGATATTAGACAAAATGAATATTAGACCAGATGGGTATTAGACCAATTGGCATTAGACCAAATCGGTTATAGACGATATGGATATTAGACGATATCAGATTTAGACCATATGAATATGAGACTACGTGGCTATTAGACTAAATGGTTATTAGACTAAATGGTTATTAGACTAAATGGTATTAGACCAATTGGAGTTAGCCAAAATGACCATTAGACCAAATGGATATTAGACCAAATGGCAAGTCACCAATTAAAATAACACATCAAATCCAGCTATTTTCTAATATTTCTATAAATAAGCCTGAAGTGTAGGGTTCGATCAATTTTCCAGTTACCTGGCATGCTTTTGGCACAAATTTTGAAAGCACATTACCAGCACTGTTACCAGTATGTTGTCTTGGATTAAGACTATGTCATAGCGCCTAACTTGCACTAAAATTAGAACTGAATTAAACTGAATTAGAAATTGTACAAAACTCACTCGTGAAAATTGTTTCAAATATTATGAATTAACTGGATGAGATGTGTATTTTATTATGTCTCAATTGCTTCATGACACAGAATGCCTTTAAAACGACACTGGCACATTTGAAAATTAGTGCTCTCTCAAGATCTTTCAAAATTTATATTGTGGCATGACTGTAAAGCTTTGATATACATTAACTCTCATCTGAGATTATAGACCGTATTCAATAGGTAACCATGTTGGTGGACAAGATGCATACATACATTCCAGGACTACAATACATTCACCTGTCAATGATCCCTGTGCAATCGCTAAACATGGATCGATTGACAGCTTAAAGGTCCATGGCCCGATTGCTAATAGCCTCGTCCCCAGAAGCCCCAGATTTTACCAGAAGCGGTCAACATTTTGGTATCAGAAGAAAGCTTTTATTTTTCTCATTTACCCTGTGAAATCTTAGAGCTCAAAGTTATGAGCGAAAATGTGCTCCATTTTGGTCTACCAATATTAATTTTACACAGTATTCTATGGGGCTTTCAAAATCACGGTTTTAGCGCTCGCATCAAAACGGATTGAAATATCGGCGCGAAACTTTACAGATGGAATTTTGGAGTGAAGGTCAATCTATTAAGATGAAAACTTTATATCCTAAATCGGGCCATCCACCTTTAATGTATTGTAGTCCTGGAATTATGCATCTTGTCCACCAACATGTCTGGTGGCTGACGTCATATTGAATATGGTCTATTAAGTACAAATCAGCACCCGATATGGGTAAATTCAACGATTTTATTCAACAGACGATGGAAATGGTATTTAACACAAGCAAAACATGCCGGAGTGGATTCCCATGGCATCCAACCTCTTTAGCCGGTGTCATATAATACAGTGTCCGTGTGACTGAGTGTCCTACCACCCATCTGTCTATTGTGTTCTCCATTGAGTGCTGTATGCATCATTTGTTTCAGCACTGTACGCAAATGGCCTCGTCTACAAGGTTTACGGTTTATTCCGTACATGTTGCTATGGTAGCTAGGACACTCTTTCATGGGGGACACTCAGTTTCTTTACACCGGTCTGTAATTTTTGTGGTTTTAATATCAATGAGTACGAGTCTGTGATATTTATGTAATACATACATTTGTTGATTAAGGTTAACACTGGTTAAGGCAAACTTAAAAGTTAGCCTACAAATTACTTGTATGTCTTTATGCCGGGTCCCTATCTATTTTGGGTACGTTATTTTATGTATAAAATATATCTGTATTCTTCCAATGGCCTAGACTATCTTATGAAAATAAGCCAGTGCCGCTGCCATGAATGGCGAAGCTATAGGTTAGCATGAAACGAAAAAAAAAAAAAATAATGTATTTTTCATGATAATATACTTTTTTATGATTTCGTCATGTATGTGCGTGTATAATAAAATGCTTACACAATAATGTCAAGGTCAATTTTGTTTACATTTACTGCTCCATGAGCTTTAATGCAAAATGCTTGAAACATAACAAAATTTTGTTCATCGGCTTTAGATTTTTACAGATGAAAGAGTGAAACACACCCATGAGTTTCTCGAAGGAATAAAAGTGCTGAAGCTCAATGCCTGGGAGAAGGTGTTTTGCAAATTAATAATACAATTAAGACTTCAGGAGATGTACGAAGTGTGCTCCAAAAATTGCTCATACGCTGTCACAGGTATGTCTTTAAAGGTCCTACTTTTAATATAAATAACACGTACTCAAGCCGAGATTGAACCTTTTAAAGCCAAAGTAAAAAAAAAATATTTCTTTCGACTAATTTGATAAATCTTTCTTATAAACTGTTTTATTGCAGCTTTCGTCGCCAACTCAATACCGGTATTCATGGCAACAGTGGTATGATTCAAACCTTTTTTTGTATCACTAAAATGGATAGGAATACAAACTTTTTCTTTCCATGTATTTTAAACAAAAATATCCAGCTTTACTTTTATAATATTCATGTAACAGGTGAGGTCAAATGTAATATTAATTTTAAAGTGTTGCATTTCTTGCACTCCATTTTCAGGCATTCGCGACTTTTACCAAACTAACTGGCCAGACATTGAGCAGTGATATAGCCTTTTCATCCCTGGCGTTATTTTCCATATTTGATTTTTATATATTCACAATTCCAAATGGTTTGCCCGTGCTGATCAGTGGTTTGGTAAGCACTAAGCGAATGGAGGCGTTTCTGATGATACAAAGTGGAGACCGGGCTTCAAATAATCTCGAAATATCCAAGAGTGATGAAAAGGCAACGTGGAAGGTATGTTACGATATAGATATATCTGATAATAAAAGGGCGGATTTGATCATCGTCAATATGGGACTACTTCTGATTAGAAGTGAAATTTACATTCCGCTTAATGCAGAGAATCCCAGTGGATTCTTTTGAATAGGTTTGGTAATAGTTGCACCTTATTTGTAGTCGATTTGAGAAAATGATTCCCTTGTTAACGACCCGCAGAAGAAAAATATCTATGCATATGTGCATTTTCTTCTGTTACGTGACATAAACAATTACTTTCATAACGGTAGTGACGCAATGGCTTGAAACATTGCATTGTTGCAACATACACAAAGTGTTTGTATCCGAGTATGAACTAAAACTTACTGTAAATTATTATACTCAGAAATCAAATCACAACGGTTATAATTATATCAATATGTGAAACAATTTAACAGAAACAGGCTACATGGCATTACGTGTTACAACTGACAAACCTGAGTAGAAAATAATCTTTCCCTAGAGGCATCCAAATTGGATGCCTCTAGGGAAAGATTATTTTCTACTCATGTTTACCAACCTAGAGTACCAAGTAGTTTCAAATCACAACTGACAAACCTGTCAAACCTGACAAAATTGTCAATAGCCTTTCAGTTATTCGCCGTTAATTAAGAAAGTGAGAGTCAAGTAAGATATAGGATGTCCAAACAGGTAGTGAACTCTAAGGTAATGAATGTGAAACGAATAAATATATGTGCTGGTTTCATCTACACCAAATTTGCCAAACACAGTTTTTTAAAACACATGCCCTTTTCAAGGCCCAAAAGGGCAGACTTGGAAAAATATTGAAAATAGGTTTAGGTGTGATCGTTGTCGACTTTTCAGCTATTTTTCTCCATATGTTTCTGTTTGACTGCCGGTCTTTCTCTTTGTTTCGTTCTGTCACTATCAATGTCTGTTGGTTTGTCTCTCTGGTGCCTCACTGTCTAACCTGTTTCCCCTCTCTCTCTCTCTCTCGCCATCGCTCATTCCCCCCCTCTCTCTCGTCTCTACCTCTCTCCTCTCTCTGTCTCTCTCTCGCTTTGTAAATTTTAATAATGATTATGTTTTTTTCTCCTTTTCGGGGGGTTTTTTTATATTAATTGAAAAATATTTTTTTTCCAGTTTCTAAACTGCAATTGGCTTTGGGACAAAGGGGACACAGAACCCGTTTTGAAAGATATTAAGTTGCAAATTGAGTCAGGTAACTACAAGTATTAAACTACGGTATTTTGAAATATATAACCCATTGTCATTGTCGAGTATGTACACCTACGAATGTTGAGGTTGGTTTGATTGAAGCCAATATTCTCTAGAGAGGCTATCAACTGCAGTAATTTGTCTGATGCTATGGACAGGTTTGCGTCCGTCTAAAAAAGAAATGGAGTGTCGGTGCCTCCATGAAATACTGTTTGCACAATTATCGTAGTAGCTTTACTCTCAACTGTTTGAAAGCATGTTCATTTTTCTTCTTGCATAATATTGAAACATGTGTCACATTACGTGTGATGCCCATTCATAGTGCATCAAATTCTTACCATGTTATGTACCCTATATTAACCAGGTAAACTAACAATGGTGGTAGGACCTGTTGGCAGCGGAAAGTCAGCCCTTCTAAATTGTCTTCTCGAAGAAATGTTTTGATCAGTGGACACATAAAAACTCCGAAGTAAGAACAATTCATGACAGGTGAATTAAAATAATTTAAATTAATCTCAAAATCAAAATGCAACACCAAATCACATTTAATATTACAGTTTCTGGATATTCACTTTAATACATAGATCCAAAAGTGGATTGACCGGAGTGCGATACCAAAGACATTGGCCACGGTACAAAGCTACACTTACATTTTAAGAGGCCCTCACCCCCAAATTAAAAAATGCTTTTTAACAATCCACATCTTAAAGGCATACCAAATTTTATGAAAGTAAGCATGTGAATCCATCACGATATGTGAAATTATTAACACCAGCACTGTGTGTGAGAATACTTTACAGCTGCTGGCTAAATTTTATTGTAACAATTGAAATTAAACTCATCCCTTTGAATTAAGTGTACAAGGTATCACTCTTAAATGTCGGGAGTAAAAATCAATTCAACGATTACGTACAGTGATCCATGGAGGACAATCGTCACTCTTCAAAAGTGCATTTCAAACACAAAGGGTGAAATTCATTCTAAAACGAGTGAACTGCACTCATTTGGAGTTAAGATATCATTCTTTTTGAAAAGGCTGTCTTTGTTTATTATTCACTAATTATTAATAATGTTTTACTATTTAGTGAAAATTAAAATAAAGAATCACTTACTGTAATGCCTCATTTGACAGTTTATTTATTAATTATTTACATTTTTTTTATAGTGGCAAAAAGTAGGCTCTAACAATTTAAAACCAATCACGATCCCCACATGTCTTTTTAGACTCACAGCATAATCGGTATAAACTTTGTCCGTTTTACACATTTCTCATACCACCCGAGAATGAAACGCAAAGAACAATATTGAATTTGAAAGGGAGGCCATATTTGCCAGGAGTTGACCCCTATTATTTCCAATTCCAAATTCAAAGTAATTCCAAAATTCCTGTATTCCAGTTCCAATCTTATTTGCAATTTCAAAGCACTCAGCAGCTGTAATGTACTAATCCACTAAGGATCCCACCCTCAGCAAATTGCCAAAGAAAGTATCACAATAAAACTTCATATTCGAATTTCCTGTTATAATGGAATACAATTCAATAAATTTAAATCCATAATTTTCCCATTATAATGCCCATGGTACATGCACTCACCGATCAGTATATTCAAAACCGCCGAGGTTCCCACTCCATTATTATATATATATATATATATAATGATATATATAATTATATAAGATATAAATATATTATTTATATCTAGATATATTATATTATATATATTGCTACATGTTCATTTTTTGGAAGGTTCAGAACCATCGCTACTCAATTTCTTAATTAAAATCCGCCAAGCCAAATTATCACCTAGAATTTGCCCAACCCCCCCCCCCCCCCGCCACCCACAAACAAAACAATGAAGAACCCTTCTCAACGCCATTCACACTATCTAGTGACTGATAGCACATTTCACATTTATGCTACTACTTGCCCATCCCTAACGGCCAATCGTGGGTAAGAATGCTACTAGATTTAGCATTTGTTTTATCCAAATGTACATTGCCGACCAATAAACCCCATTCTGTTCGTGCTTGATAAGATGGGAATGCTTCACACATAGAAACATCATGCCCTTAAAAATTTTGCTAGCAAACATGTTCACTTGAGGTGGCACGTTTGCCTGTCCCTTCTTAAACTCATTCAGCTCTTAATAAAATCTGACCAGAATAATGCTGTGCGTGTGTGGTAGATACTCTTTATGCATAGATTTCTCCTTAATTCTTAATCAGTGTGCCCCAGAATTAGTAACGAAAATGTCATTTGTACCCAAATGTAAGATATAGTAGATGGATACCATTCCTCTGTAAATCTCTCTGGAGCCTGTTTCCAGACAGCCAAATCTTGCACCGGACGACCATTCCATGTCACTACCCCGCCATATGCAGTTGAGGGTTGGTTGAGTTTACCAACAGGAAAACAATGCTGTCATCCATATAAGAGTCCTTGGATGAATTCATCCTGGCAAACAAAATAATAAAACACGCGTGGTTATTCGAAGTCCCAACATTTTTACAAATCATAAACTCAGTAAAGAGAGACTCAATAGCCACAGTAAAATTCTAAAGGCCGAGTCTAATCCCTAACAGCAAAATGCAATTAGAGAAATTCATGATTCAAATTAAGTTTTTCCAACATGTAATAGTGTAACAAACGACCAAAATTCTCGGAAAATACTAAGACGGGATCTGTCCAAATCAAGCAAAATGCTAATTTTCAAATACTGCTTGTTTTAGCAGCAATAATGAGAACTTGAGAATGGGTATTTACAACACTATCAGGAAATATTGTCATGATAAACTTAACAGATTCACCCTGGTTCTGACTCCCCCTCCTTGTTGCAATTCTGGACCCCATGCCCGGCACCATTGCACCGACTACATTTGTTGGCAAATTTTGCACTGTGACCTTGAACATCCTAAGCTGTTTAAATCAAGCCAGCCCCCGCGAATCCCCGTCTCCATATCCGCCTGTGTGTTCGAGCGGGGGACACTGTTGAAGGTGCAATGCTTTGGGCTCGAGAGATACTAGATTGTGGAATTTCTATCCCTACCCGTGTTGGCACCCCCTGATTGGTTAAACCCTGGAGCTGTAAACATAAAGGGCCCACAACTCTCCATCAATAATACCCAAGATCCTCTGAGGCACCAACTGTTGTCTCATCCTAAACTGGCAATCATATTTTCGCCATCCCCATCCATGCATCTACAGCTGCTGTGCGAACAATGTGGCAGTATTTGAACAACTCCTGTGTCCTGTGGGGGTGAACACGCAAGTACACTGCTGCGTATGTACGACTGCGAAGTCAAAATTATGTATTGACTAATTTGGCGCCTTCGTTTGTTAGCACTCCACACTAATGACCCCTTTTCATTACAGAGAGTGAAAATCGTTCTATTCATGCCCTACGAACCACACTTCTCTAAAATTGTAGCAAAATCCACAATCACTGTTAATAAGTTTTCAGCTCATTAACTGTGGAAGTGCTCCCAATTCACCACAAACTAAAGATAATGGATTTAAAGAATGTGAAGCCTATCGCATTCACCAAATGGTTACTAACTAAGGGCCAATTATGTCAGTAAAGCTATTAACGCAACAGAAGCAATTAACGGCCCACCAAATTGCGTTTGTACTAATCCCGAAATTTAAGGCTGAACCACTCTTGGTATTGACTAGGTAGTCACGCCCAAGGGGGTGAAACGGCATTCAAAACCATTCGTCCTGCTGGGCGCTGACCTTTTGAATTTGCACGGATAATTATCAGTGGGTGCTTGTATCCACACATAATGTCAATTCGATACAACAATCCTCCAAAAATCATTTGTTGGATGTTGGGTGCGATGGGTGGTTAAATTTTGTCCTACCCATGGCACACACGAATGAAAATGAACACATCAGTCGTCTGATTTAAATAAACCGCCTCAATGAATAGCATCTTCACTAAGCGCCATGCATGATGAGAAAAAAGAGTATCTGAGCCACAATGATCCAGGTACCATATTAAAACACCTGCCACCTCTAAAACACATACATTAATTTGTATCATACCGATTATGTATATGCAAAGCGGCACCCAATGTAATTGTGTAAGAAGCGGAGGCAGCTTTGCTTTCTATTGTTGGTACTCTAGGTTTTTCTTTGTGGTCCGGCAAACCTAGCGAGAATACGGTGAATTTCTAAGATTACGTAACGTTTTTTGCTCTCTATCTATATAGGAAACCTCTCTATCTATAATAACAAGAGGTTCTATATAGATAGAGAGGCAAAACGTTACGTAACTTTAGAAATTCACCGTCTCGCATGTTTTGCAAACCACAAAGAAAACCTATAGTACCAACAATAGAAAGCATGGCTGCCTCCGCTTCTTCCAAAAAAAAAAAAAAAAAAAAAAAAAAAAAAAAAAAACAAAACATATGTGGCCGCTTTGCATATATCACTAATCGGTATGATACAAATTAATGTATTTGTTTAGAGGTGGCCAGGGTGTAATAATAGTGTACCTGATCATTGTGCTCAGATCTCTTTTTTCTCATAATGCAATGCGCGCTTAGGTGAAAAGATGTATCATTGAGGCGGTTTATTTAAATCAAGACACTGACGTGTCATTTCATTCGTTGAAGTGGGCAACGGGGTAGGACAAAATTAACACCCAATAGCACCAACATACAACAACTGATATTTTGGCGGCTTGTTTGTATCGAATTGACATTATGGGGTATTATACAAGACCCAAACTGGCTATTATTCCGGTGCATATTCAAAATGCCAGCGCCAGCACGGACGACTGGTTTGCATGCTTTCACCCCTTGCCTCTCATTATATAGAACCTCTGTGGTCACGCCCTATTCCACTGACATAATCCAGCAATACACTGACATTTGTAGAGTACTCTGAATAGAATGCCCTGCATTGCTAATTAAGCTTCTCTTAGCATTATTACCTGGTTGTGAACCGATTGTGGCCAAGCTATAGTGCATATTGGCATTTGAAGGTAACACCAGATTATTTAAAAATTGGTCACCCTGTACTTTCCTGAATTTGAGGGCCAATGAACTATGACTGGAGGCAAACCGATACATTGTGCACGGGCCAAACAGGCGGATTTTGACTACTACAACATATCTATGTTCCAATTAGAGAGTTAGAACACGACAACACAGTTCTGAAAGTTGCATATTACTATTTCTACTGTGCTCAACACTTAGCAACTCACCGGGCGGAACAGCACGGGTCCAGCCAGTAAATGATCATAATAATAATAATAATAATAATAATAGTTATTTGAATCTACTTTGCAAATACAAAACAGAAAATATAAAATATAGTACATTTAAAAAATGACATGAACAAAAGGCAAGTTAATTGGAATAAGAGAATGGGGTTGCCAAAAACCCGATCACAAAAGTGATTCATATCCAAAGAGAAAAACAAACAAATGTACCCCTGGCACAGGAGAGGAACAGATCAAAATGTTTAGGAAACCAAAAGAATAGCAAGCAAATGTCCATGCACAGTGAAAAAGGTTTACTCCAAAGATAAATGACTGCTGAGAAGAAACAACAATTACCAGTCTATATCAAAAGGGTTTCCAAAAATGACACAATTGTTACAATAAAAAACACCCATTATTTCAATTAACCTTCATGTATCAAACTTAAAAAGTGTGATTTACAGCATGCTGTAAAGTATAAAGAATTATTGACAAACACGCAAATCAGATGGGATTTAATTTCCAGAGACGTGGAATAGTTGAAAATATTAAACATAGAATTGAGGAAAGAAGAAGGCCTTGCAGATTGGTGCAAAAGCCTAGTATTCTGCAATTTGCTATGGTTGAATCCAAAGAATAAAAAGAAGCAGGGGTCAAATCATGTAACATCTTAAAACCCAGAACAAGCTTGAATTTGAAAGCATCTTCAAGCCTGATGATTCAAATCAAGAAGTCTGTCAAGTAAGGTGGGCGACGTCCGCTTGGTGATGCCTTTAAAAAAATCAAAGTACGTTGTAATTTCCGTTGCACTTTCTCTAATCTATCCAAATGATTCCTTTGATGAGGGCCCAAACAATGCACAGTAAATAATAGGGGCAAGATGGCGCTTTTCTGTAGAGGTTAATCAGATGCATTAGAAGACATATTTTTTGTGCATCTGAGATTTGATGAAGCCAGACAGGTTTGAAACATACTGGGAAATTGCAGCTATATGAGAGTCAAAGGAACGATCCCTACTGAAAGTGACACCAAGGTATTTGAAATTGTTAACTTCAACAAGTTCACTCTCGCCCATTGTGTAATAGTCACAATAATCAGGAGACTTAGATCTAGTCATAGGCATGACAGAGCATTTAAGAAAGATGAGAGGCAAATTAATTAAAGAATAGGCCAATTAAAATATGTTGTGAATATCATTCTGAAGAACATCATGATCGCTTCACTAAAAATGGACGAAGTATTGTGTGATCATCTGCAAACTGAAAGAGAGAGAAGGAAACAACATCATTTTAAATATGACAAAAGTAGAAAGAAAAGAGGACCAAGAACAGAGCCCTGGGGAACACCTGAGGTTACAGAAACACCACTTAAGTGAAACTGAAACCCTTGAACACAACCCGCTGCTTGGGCTTGAAGAGAAGTTTTGAACCACTGAAAGAAGAAAACTCGGATACCCAATGAATGAGTTTTGAGAGAGTAAAATGCTGTGGTCTACTTTATCAATGCAGAGCTGAATACCAAGAAAAGAAAATACCATCTACAAGATTACATTAGATAATCAGTGATTTGATAGGAGATGAAAGAGTTTACACCAACATTTGCTCGCAATTGCTCCCACCTTCGAAAACCATACTGGTTATCTGACAAAAATTATGTTATCCACATAAGTCAGAAGACGAACAGAAATTATTCTCAGTTACGTGTCACAAAATATAGTCAGTGAGACACAGGACGGCTAACTACCTACATCATCCTTCGGCTATTACACCTTTATAAACAGGAAACAACCTTTAGTTCTTTCCAAGGCCTTTGGAACTTCACCTTTTGAATAAAGAAATTAAAACAAATCACACAATACAGGAGCAAGATCATTACAAACATGGATTTCACGGAAAATGGAAGAATTTCATCAGGTCAGGAGATTTAGAAGCACAAGATTTTTTCAGAGTTTCTAAACTTAATCAACTGTAAAAAAGGGTTAAAAACACAGAGGAGGTGCACCATGAGAAGTTAGCTGGGTGTCAGGTAAGAGTAAGATCAAGGGGATGTACGTCATACCATCAAATTTACTGAAAAAAATCATCAACTTCGGTTCCACCACCTGCATCAACATGGGCGCTGCCATTCCCGTCCTGTGCTTCCGATGCGGCGATTTGGTCAGTGTTTCTAGATGTTAATCTCTAATGGCTTGAGATTACGGGCCCCCCTGGTTTGACGAACTGAACTAGCGCTTGCGAGAACTGCGATCCCCCCCACCGTAACGCCCGGCGAATTAGCGGAGGATGAGTAATAGTTACCAAGTTTGAAGATTGGTAGCGCGTCTCCTCGACCGCGTCTCGTTCTCCAGTTGGAACCACGACTTCGACCCATCACGGACGAGTTGTAATTTGATAATCAAAACCCACTAATAAAACACACTGTAAATGACGCAAATGCGGTAAAATTCCAGAAATTATCAAAGCAAATACGTTGGTTTCACTTAAGGATTGAAACAATATTAATACAAAACGGAAGGGGAAAAGTTTGGTTAAAACCAACAAGCCTAGAAAGGCGTCTTCTTTCGTAACTCCCCAGGTGGCAAATAGCTAAGTGACCGTTTACAAGAACGCTGCGTGACCTTCAGTGATATGAACAACCTGATGGCTGTGGAAGACAACAAGGATGCGGCACAATTGGTTTCCAAGCAAAACAGAAACTGGCAACGTGAAAGGGGGATCAGAAAACATTTCCAGGTGTTAAATCAGTTTATGGCTTTGCGTTGCGCCACACTAAACTTTATTATATCCCATGAAAGTGAAAATCTACATATCGACCAAAACGGTAATGCCCATTATGAATATATGTTGGACAAATCAATATACTGGGTGGGCCAAATATTAACCGGGTTGTGC